>BRDA01003407.1:42212-70380 GCA_036984385.1 Crenuchus spilurus
GTTCTATTCTGAATAAAATATTAGATGTTGGCACCTCCACATCATTGCATTCAGTTTTTATTCACAATTTGTTTAGTGTCCCAACTTTTTTTGGATTCCGGTTTGTATTTTGAGATTATAATTTTCTGATTGTCTTGACCTGTAAGTCATACTGATCAACAGTAAAATCAAATCAAATAACCTTGTCACATCACTTTTTACTGATGTGAAGTCAAGTGAAAATATTGGCTGCAGATTCCCTGTCATGCTCATTACCACAAGAAGTTTTAAGGGAAAAAAATAATATATATATAATGAACAGCGAATAATATACATAAACAGTGCTTATTTACACATTACTACTGCACATGTTGCAGCAGTATTACACGGTAGTTATAAATCCTATAATGTCCTTTGAGTTAATTAGAGGCTATGATATATTAGAAATTATTTTATATGCAATATAGATATTTCCAAATATACATGATGATTGTACAAAATGGAAGGATGTACAGGTGTCAGTCTGTGTTGTGAGTGTGAATGTGGTTTGAAGGCCTGAAATTTAAATAACTTGAAATTATATTAATGAATATAAAATATCAGTTTACCTTTTTTACAAACCGGATTCCAAAAAAGTTGGGACACTAAACAAATTGTGAATAAAAACTGAATGCAATGATGTGGAGGTGCCAACATCTAATATTTTATTCAGAATAGAACACAAATCACAGATCAAAAGTTTAAACTGAGAGAATGTATAATTTTAAAGGAAAAATATGTTGTTTCAAAATTTCATGGCGTCAACAAATCCCAAAAAAGTTGGGACAAGGCCATTTTTACCACTGTGTGGCATCCCCCCTTATATGCTCAATTTCCTTTTTCCAGCCACTTATTGCTACTTTGTCCCAACTTTTTTGGGATTTGTTGACACTGTGAAATTTTTAATCAACATATTTCTCCTTTAAAATGTTACATTTACTCAGATTAAACTTTTTATCTGTCATCTATGTTCTATTACGAATAAAATATTGACATTTGCCATCTCCACATCATTGCATTCAGTTTTTATTCACAATTTGTTTAGCATCCCAACTTTTTTGGAATCCGGTTTGTAAATAAATGATGAACAATGAACCTTTTCATGATATTCAAGTATTTGATATGTCACTGTATATTCATATTTGGACATTGTAAACTAATTTTAGGAGATTAAAAACAAAGAGGAGCCCAGTAAGCAGCTTGGTTCAGCCTTGGAAGAATACAAGAGGAAATTTGCTGTTGCACGCCACCAACAAGGTTTGCTGTACAAAGAATACCAAAGGTTCGTACCTCCTATATGATGACTTTGAAAGTTCTGAAGAATGCATGTCTGTGCTTTTTTTTAATGTGAGCACGTTCCATTTTTCTTTTTAAGTGAGAAGGAGACTTGGCAGAAGGAAAGATCCACTTTTGCTGAGATGAAAGCCAAAATGGAGGAACAAAAAGAAGTGGATGCAGTTAAGATCAAAGAATATAATGTAAGCTCCCAGCAGGCACAGAACAGAGGCATCATAACATTGTATCAACACTGCAAGAACATAAAGAATATTGTCAGAACATTGTCAGAACATTGTCTAAATGTCATTGTGCCTCCTGGGTTATGATCAGTAATCTGATGACCGGTGCTGTGGGAGTCATGACTTCTTTCCCTGCACCAAACACAGGGTTTATGTTATATAAGATATTTGTCTCATCATTGTGACTTGTGAATTGTCACTTGTTTTGTGCTCATAAACATTCCAGGTCATTCTGAAAATGCCCTCATAAACATTCAAGGTTTTCTTTTATTAAGTTCACTCTAGTCATCTTTTATCTGGATTCTCAGAACTGGCTGGATGATCTGGAGAAGGACCCGGTTGAGATCAGGAGACAGGTATCTGAGGCAGCACGTAAGATGACTGTGCTTAGAGTGAATGAGAAATCCCTGACCCGACGTTATACCACCCTGCTGGAGCAGGAGCAGCACCTGAGGAAAGAGAATAACAAACTGAAGGATGACTTTGTCCACATGGAAATTGCAGTCACGGAGAGAACTGGCTATCTACAGAGGTTCAAGGTGCAGTATTCTCATTTTATTTACAATATTTAAACAATGTTTCATGTTGAAAGGTCAAACAAAATCAAAAACCAAAAGAATCTTCTAATATTGAAATGACACGACAAATGCAACAGAATAAATAAGTTAGTCAGCAAAGAAATAGCAGATGCACTAGTAGAGGTGCTGTATCCTTCAGCCTCTTGCAGTAACAAAGCAGGTTTTTTTTCCTATTAGATAAAAAAAAATCTCAATGTAATGACCTGCTTACAGTATTACAATGCATTATAATATATTCGATTGTAACCCCTTTATCATGTTATGTATAATGTCACTAGGTTCTTGCAAATACACCATCCTAAAATTGATTGTGTTGACTTTAACAGGAGATGGCTGCATTCAAAATTGCAATGCTCCAGAAAACTCTTGATGACAGTGTCCCATCATCAGAGCTGGAGAGAGCAAACAAGAAGTATAATGAACTCACAATTAAATACAGAGATCTCCTTCAGAAGGACAATCACCTTGTTCAGAGAGCTACCAGTCTAGAGCATCTGGAGGTACAAGATGAGTCCAATGTACATGTCTAATAATGAGGTTTTGGTAAAAATGAAAACTGATACACTCTGATATGATTTCAGAATGAAAATGCCTCCCTCTGTGAGCACATTAATTCCATCAACAAAGAGCTTGAGATTACAAAAGAGAAACTGCACACTCTAGAGCAAGCCTGGGAGCACATCAACACCACTGGTAAATCTCAGTGATGCACGCTATGATAATTACACATTTATTGAGTCTCTAAATCTACAGCTGTGTTCGTACTTTCCTCAGATCATTACGTGATCAGCCAAGACATGTTTGGAGATATCCAAATTGCATCGAGTCTTAATTTTGGGCCAGCATAACAACCAAACATGTCTTGATTGATCAGTTGAGTATATGAGGTAAAGGTATAACTGGGTAAATATGTTTTTTCAGAGAAGCATTCCATTAAAGATGCTTGAAAATGTAGGCCTTTGTTTGGACTTATGGTAACCCTATTAAGCTGATATGGACATCTGTGTCTGCAGGAGGAGAGAGCAGTATGGATAAAGCAGCAAAGGCTCTGGCCAACAGTGAGATTGTTTCCGTGTCTAAACGCATTACCACTCTAGAGATGAAGGAGCTAAATGAGAGGCAGAGAGCTGAGCACGCTCAGAAGATGTATGAGCACCTGAGGAGCTCCCTCAAGCAAGTGGAGGACCGCAACTTTGAGTTGGAGGCTAAGTTTGCTGAGGTAGGTCAATAGCCTGAAGCTTGAAATTATTAAAAGTACTTTAAAGTTGTTTGGAATGTTTACTGATGTTTATACGTGCAGTATAACAAAAACAAATGGAAAAAGAGACTTTTATAAGTAATCTGTAACGTCTGTGTTTCCAGATGGCAAAGCAGAACCTTGAGGCTCAGCGGATTGAGCGTGAACTACAAGATGAGCTTGCTGACAGTGTTTGCAAGGAAGTCAGTGATGCGGATCGGCAACGCATTGCAGAGCTGGAGAAAAGTGAGGCCCACCTCAAAATTGAGGTGTCCAGGTAAGTTCAGAGGTTTAGAAATATACCAACAGCAATTAATTATTAACTTCTAAATAATTTATTAATTGCTAGTGTTGTTGAAAAGACCACTAGAGTCCAGTCCAAAGCAAGACCAAGACTAGGAGTAGCTGAGGCACGACAGTTCTGAGACCAAATTAAGGGTTTTCATTTATCATATAGAAATAACAAAAAAAAATATTTTTTTAATTCGTGTAATATATATATATATATATATATATATATATATTAAAAAAGACTGATTTATTCTGTTTGAATGGATTGTTGATGTTCAGTAATGTTATTAAGATTATTAACGTTGCCTCTGAAACTGTAATAAGAGTACAACTGAGAATGATGCTGAGATGATACCAAGACTACTCATTTGTTATCTCACAAGAGAGACTAGACACAAGTACAAAACTAATAGCGACAAAACATTTGTTATCACAACATTAATTGTGTATGCTAAAGTTTAGACACACCTGGTCATATTGCACTTTGTTTTCCCATTCTCTACAGAGAACAAACATAAACATGGCATTTTTTTATTTACAAATTATAGAGCACATTTTCTGATTATTTGCTGAATTTGAATTATTGGAGGAAAAAACAATATAAAATGTTTCATAAAATTTGCACACATCTCAGTTTTTTTTCTCAAAGTTTTTACACTTGACTAAACAATAGTCATACTTATCAAAGCTATTTGAATGTGATATGTTCAGGTTAAGGGAGGTTTCAGATGTAGCCAAATTGCAAGTTTCTGCACTGGAAGCCAGACAGCAGTCTCGAGAGAAGGAGGTGGAGGGTCTCAGGAGGCAAGTGCTTGACTATCCAGTAAGTCATGAATAACAGTTTGCGTTTAAGAATATCTGACATTTCTATCTGACATATTGGAACATCTGCAGAAATTAGAATAGCATGAAAGTTAATGTTAATGTGTTTGGAATTTAATTTAGATTTAAGATAAACTGTCATATATTTTATATTCATTGCATATAAAGTAGTATATTTCAAGCCTTTTTAGTAGTTTACTAAACATTACTGTTTGTATAGTAACTTGCTCGTTCGTAATGAAATATTCAAATAATTTGAAATTCTAGATTTCTGATTTTTATGAGCTATAAGCCATCCTGATCAACATTAAAAAATGTTTGAAAGATGTCACCTTATGTGTATTAAGTCTAAAATATATGATGCTTTTCCTTTTGGAATTTAATTATGAAAAAAAAAACACAGTATTCTAAATTTTTATATGACTGTGTGGTGCATTGGGTTTGTTTGTGTAACTGGTTGCTAGAGAATGGTGTAATTATTTGAATGTGTTGATGTCCTTCAAATATATACATAGTAGTTAACAAGTACAGTTATCAAGTACATTTGCCCTAGCTGCATGCAATAATGAAATACTAAACCTGTTTTTACTTTTTTTGTCTTACTGTAATATTTCCCAACATTTCTTTTGTTGTTATTTATTGTTGTTTTGTTTTTTCACATACAAGAAGGAAATATGGTAACACTTTATAATAACTTTCATTAATAAGCCATTAACTAATGATTAATAACTGTGAACAAATCATTAGTTCATGAGAATTTGAACATGAACAAATGTTTATAAATGACAGTTCATGTAATTACTAATGATTGTATTCATTTTTGCAAATGTTAGTAAATTATTAGTAGATCATTAGTAAATCATTTGTTAATGAAATTATTATGAACTAATGATTTGTTCAGTTATTAATCATTAGTTAATGAGCTATTAATGAAAGTTATTAGAAAGTTTTACGAGTAAATGTTAGCTCTTTCATCACATTATATTGACTGTGTTCATGGCCAGGCTCAATCTGATGAAAAGGCCCTGATTGCCAAGCTCCACCACCATATTGTGGCACTTCAGCTGAGTGAGACAGCAGCCATCAGCAAATTGGAGGCCTCTGCTGCCCGTCTGCAGAAACTGGAGGCCCAGAAGCTGCGAGCAGAGCAACAGCTGGATGCTCAGCAGCAGGCATTATGGCATGCACGACAGGAAGGGCGCCAGCGCGCTCGTCACCTCCGTCAAGCCCTCCAAGCCCTTCGCGTGCAGTTCTCTGGAGCCCTGCCACTTACTCAACAGGAGAAGTTCTCCAACACAATGCTGCAGCTCCAAGAGAACAGACTGAAGGCCAGAAAGGAGGCACACAGGGCACAGGAGGAGCGCAGGACTGCAGAGGGAAGGGCACTGGAGTTGGAGCTCCAGCTGAAAGGTCTGGAGGAGCTCATGGGCACACTGAAAGATGCTAAAGGAGCACAGAAGGTACTGGCAAAGCAAACTTAGGGATTCAATGTAATATTTTTAATGTTTATAAATTTACTGTATATGTGATCCCTTCTGGGAACACCCAGCCAAAGTCGTTGAGTAACTTTAACTTTTGAGATATTGTTGTTCAGCCTATCAGTCACTTTACCGACAAAAATTAGCCGCTTGGTTTTATTGCTGTAAATAAAAGATAATAGTCTCAAATATCTATCAGAGTATATGTTTGTTCAAAAACAATACTTAAACTTGCCAAAAAAGTTGTTTTTGTGCAGCAAGCCATTCAGCGAATTTGTAGACTGTATCTGAAAAAGAGCTTCCATTATCCCTCAAATCCTGATGTAAAACTGCTGCGGAGGTACACAAGCTTGTTGGGTGTCATTCGGCTGCAAAACTATGTCTCTTCACTGTAGAAATGTGTTTGAGCTCATGTATCCATCCACCAAACATGAGCAGGTCAGATGTCTTCAGCTGATGTAAACAGTGCAAGTGTAGCCAGGCTCATTTTTCAGTATTAATTTCTGGTAGATTTGGATTTGTTTGGATGCATTTTTAAGCATCTCTGATTTATTAATGTCTTGTGAGACAAATAAGATTTAGACTTTCAGTATTCTGTATCTCAGAATGGTATATCTGGGAAAGTCTAAGAGATAACTGACTGAACTTTTGTGTGAGGCTTCCTTTAACAGAACTCTTTACGAATATGCCTATAACTTGTATTTGAAAAATAAAAAAATGACTTTAAACGGGGTTTCCCAGACTGTCACAAATCACAAAATTTTTAAACACCTGTTTATACAGCATTTCTTCTGCTATAAAGGGAGTTTATAGAGAGTTTATCCCCCTATGTGAAGGCTTTACATTTTTTGTTGTGAGGAACTTACTACATTCTGCCAAAAGGGTCTTAAAGTTTAAAGGTCAAAAATGGTTTTGGAAATATACATTCACTAGCCACTTCATTAGGTACACATACCTTGTACATTTTGTCAGCTCCACTTAACATATAGATGCACTTTGTAGGTCTACAATTACAGACTGTAGTCCATTGTTTCTCTGTATACTTTGTTAGCCTCCTTTCACTCTGTTCTTCACTGGTCAGGACCTCCACAGGAGCATCTCAGGACGTCCCCTTATACTAACTCATCACACACTAGCACATTGTGTCATTGCAGTGCTAAGCATGAGCCACCACCCGAATAACTGCTCAATGATGGTCCTGTGGGGTCCTTATCTTGGAAGAACAGAAGGAAAGGAACATGTTCTCTTCTCATTCTTAACCTACACAGGTGAGTGAATGGCATAAGAAGCTAGAAGAGGCCCGTCTGCAGGAGCTGAGGAAGAATAGGGAGCTGGGAGCTCAGAGAGAGGAGATCAAGTACCTGAAGAACCTAGTGGCTGAACAAGAACACACCATCAGCAGCATTGAGGAAGAATTGGTACAACAGAAAAATGTAAGGATGTCATTAGCGAGCTTAAATTTTGCATTTTATACTCCTTTTAAGCTGCCTGAGAGTCTAAATGAAATGCCTGTTACATTTTTGGTCAAAATAGGTCAGTGGTTAGTCCTCAGATAAGCTAGTTTGATGTAGTTTGCAGACCTGTCTGATGAACGACAGGATTTCAGCTTTTATATACACAAGGCACTGCTCACCCCTCCTCCCTCTCAGCACAGAGGGCAGAGTTGATGCTCTTAGACAGCAAAGACATACTGGAGAGTTCAAAAATCACAGCATTTAAATTACAGTTTTATTTCTCTGATTTACTTTGTTCTGATTAGTGTTACTCTCTCTGCTTTCATTCATTAACTCGACCTCTCTCGACCACCTGCTGCTCTCTCTCAGCATGTTAACAGCATTATAACAGTGTAATAGTGACTCAAGCTACACACAAACACTAACCAGTAATCCATACTGCTCAAACATAAAAGATCAGACTCTGCTTCCCACTTAAAAACCAACTGACAAAGCAGAAGTTCACCAGCCTTCTTTCACCAGCGTCTTGTTCAGATTTCCACCTTAAATTAAGTGCTACTTGTCAATTTATGTAACCATACATTACTTAAGGTGGAACAGATCATTCTCTCTTCTCTCTCTCTCTCTCTGTCTGTCTGTCTGTCTGTCTCTCTCACTCACTCACTCACTCACTCACACACACACACAGTTCCAATCTCATCTATGCATCTTATACAACTGCTGCCTCATTTAAGGTGGAATGGAAAGTTGGAATAAGATGCTAATGAATAAGAAGTTAACTTCAGCTCCATACTAAACTCACACAGACAGGTTTTAGATACAGATCCAATCTATAAAAACGACCTCTCTGCAACACAGCCAAAATAGCATAACAGTGTTCACGTTATTGACTTTCCTTCAGTTTTGAGATGAAAGAGGTGTACAAGAGTTTGATTTCTCTCTTCCAGCTGCTGGAAGAGCGGCAACTCTCTTGGGACCAGAGGGAGGTGGAGCTGGAACGGCAGCTGGACGCCTATGAGAAAAAGCAGAGCCAAATTATCGGTTCTGCACAGAAGGTACAATCTGCAATTCACTAAGCTTTCACATCAGGATCATATTAACATATATTGTTTCATTTTATTTATTTTTTTGGACATCTCCCACCAGTTGTGGTTGTTTTTTGGAGATGTTGATTTCAGTGTTTCCATTACATCAGCTGGTGGAATTCATTGTGCTTAACTAAAATGTATTTGTTTGGTTGGTTTTAGTTTGAAGAAACAACAGGTTCCCTGCCAGATCCGAGCCAGCCTGTAGCCCACCAACTGGACCATGCTTTGAGTAAAATTAAGGAACAAGTTCGCACAATTCTGGAAATAAATGCCACTTGCAAAACTTTGGAGGAGGTCTGTGGTATAATGTTTACTAATAAACATTGCCAGTCACTATTCAAAAGCAGTTTTTTTGTTTGTTTGTTTGTTTTACAAAATATTGATAATTGAGTCCAGGTGCCTTTGTTCCAGACTTCCTTTGAACTGCATCTGCCTTATGTGATATGTTTATGAAAATTGTTAGTAGTCTGCCCAAAATTCTGATATCTGAGCACTCTTATCAGTCACGGTACTTCACTTGTTGTTTAAGCAGAAATTGACAGAGAAGGAAGCAGCGCTTTGGCAGGCGGAGCAGAACGTGCTGTCACGTGATCGGGTCATCAATGAGCTGCGGCTACGTCTCCCAGCTGCTGCTGAGAGAGAGAGGCTCCTCGCTGACCTTAGCAAGCAGGAGGACTCAGAGAGTCATCCAGCCCTGAGGATCGCCCACCAGACCATCGGCAACCTACAGGACCGTCTAGACCAGAAAGAGGATGTCCTGAAGAAGTATCAGAACCTTCTAGTCAAGGCTAGACAGGTACTCAAGGCTAGCAACACAATCTATAAAGCAGCCAAAAATGACTGAAAACTTGCACAGCAATACAACAGCAGCAGACATGAATGTGGAATTTTTATATTATGTTCATTACACATGAAGTGACATTTCAAGACTTTTTCTGTTTTACTGTTCATCATTACGGCTTATAGCTCATGAAAATCAAAAATCCAGTGTCTCAAATTCTTAGATTTTTAGATTTAGAATTATTATTTTGAGTTTGAGTTTTTTACTATCCAAACAGTATTAACATTAAAGCAAAAAAGGGCTTGAAATATGTCACTTTACATGAATGTAATGAATAATAAACATACAACTGTTTACCTTTTTGAATTAAATTATAAACACAAATGATTTCCACAATATTGTAAATTTTGTAGATTCAACAGTATTTCTGATTATGTTTGAGCCGTCAGGTTAAGATGTCTCCAGGTCTAAGTAAGTAATAATCTTGCAAACCTGAAAATGAATTGTGAAAGATATGAAGCATGAAGCATGTGCACATAGACATGAAAATATCACACATCATTTATCTTCTAACAGGAGCAGGAGGAAACAGCAAAGAAACATGAGGAGGAATTGAGGAGCCTGCACCAGAAGTTGGATTTACACACAGACACATCTCTGGACCGCTTCAAACAGACTGCCCTGGTGAGCTTCTGGTTTCAGTCAAGAGAAAGATGCCTAAATATTAACAGTGTGAGACTGATGTGGGCACAGGGAATTACATGCCATGTGTTTTTCCTTAGCAAATGCTACATCAGAGCACTTGTCTGCCTGGTGCTCTTTAAGCAACAAAATTGTAAACAAAAATGTTAATACTTACAGTTGAGTGTGTTGATTTTTGTGTAACTGGAGTTTTCAAACAACTCCCCTTCTATTTTTTCATCAAGAGTTTAAATTGTGTTACATGTAAGGCCCGTTTCAACCATCACAAAATCTGGGTCATCAAATTCATTGCTGATATGTTTACACTTCAGGAGCTAATGAAGAAACCCAGCATCACGGTGCCAACCACAAAGCAGCTGGCCCGCCTGGCTGAGATGGAGCAGACTGTGGCAGAGCAGGACACATCACTCTCCTCCTTAACGCACAAGCTGAAGGTGTTGACAACTGAACTGGAGAAACAGAGACAGGCTACAGCTTCTCGGGCTAAAGAACACACAGCACAAACAGCCAAGTGAGTTTGATTGTCAGTGGGAAAACACAAGATTAACAGACTAAACTTGCAGTCAGAAAGCTGAGCCAATGCTGTACTAAACCCAGCAGCATTCCAGTTTTAATTATTAATTAAATTATGCCATCAAAATCTTTACACAGTTATAATTAATGAGTTGCTAACAAACATATAGCAACAAAACCCTAAGGTCATACATGAAAATGTTTTGTTCATAATTGAATTCAAAAAGCTAAACCGTCATATATTTTATATTCAGTACACATAAAGTGTCATTTCAGGCATTTTTTAAAACTCAGTATGGCTTATAGCTTATGAGCTGGCTGGCAAATCAAGCAGTAATGTCATGGTAAGCAAATCATTTGGCATCAACAGCCAGGGCCCAAGAGAGCAAAAATTGGCAGTGCTCTCTCTGGGTGGATAGATGGCTCTCACTCTCCTTATCACTCACACATTGCAATGTCCGCTGGCTCAGGCGACTACTGATTGGTTTATTCAGAGCTGGGAATCCTGCGCTTTCCTCCAAGAGCATTAGCTCCCCAGTGACGATGTATCAGTGTTAGTTTGAAAAGAGGCGGTGGCCGTATCACACACAGCAGAGGAGGTGTGTGTATGTCTTCACCCTCCTAGAGTCAGGAACAGTGCAAAGTGATGGGGAGAGCCTTTTAGTGGATGGGATGGGTTAATTGGCTACTACCATGTTGGGAAGGGAGAAAATTGGCAAAAATTTAAACAAAAAAAAAGAAAAAAGAAAATCATTTGGTAGTAGTTTTGGCACTGTGGGTAGGTGTTCAGTCCTGCTGGACAAAGAAGTCAGCATCTCCATAATGCTTGGCAGCACAAAGTGCTCTAAAATCTGGTAGACAGCTGCATTGATATTGGACTTGTGACTGTAAAATAGGCCATTTAAAGGTTTGTTTTTCAAAAATCTGTGTGAACTTTGTCTTACAATGTTAAAGCAACGTATGTTATATAGTTAGCCTAGCTGAAGTTAGCCTAGCTTCTGCTGCATTGTTTGTTGTAAATATCAATGTTGAGTAAATTAAGAGACAAACAACAGACATAGTCTTGGAAGAGTCTTTTAAGGTTCCACAAGCAGAAGGGAAGTAAGCATTGAGAAGCTACTGATTTTGTTTTTAAGCCAGTCAAGGATTTTTTATTTTATTTTAAACTATTCCAGTGCTAATCCTGTGAGCCTAATTTGTGAGGAGAAATTAATAGATGAAGATGAAGCCAGGAAAGCTGTATCATAATTTAATAACTCTTAGCAGTAAGCAGTTGGCATAGTGTAGTGGATAACATCACTGCCTACAATGCCCAGTCTGGGCAAGTACAGCACATTACAAATAGAAGAACCCTTAGGCAATACTCCTAATTTTATATACAACTACAAATAAAACATGAGAGAAATTTTAAGTCATGTCTGTAGAGTGTCTGCAAAATGCTGTAAATGTAAGTATAAAAAATTAATACCATAAACCATTGTCGTTTATACAAAGGAAGGCACAGGAAATGGCAAGAAATGATAGCAAGCAATTGGAAATAAATAAATAAAAAATGTCAAATAAAGTTGCAAATCATGCTGCAAAAGAAAGTGTTTCATACATCCACAGAATCAACTAATACTGCCTTCTTTTAGCATTCAGTACTCATTCAGATCACTGGATTCTGAAGTTTGGATCATTGGGTGCGAACAAGTGACCCTCAGAATGCAGTCAGACAAACCCCAGTTGAGCATGCAGCCAGTCTGAAATGTGCCTTTTAATGATCTCCTCTTATCAGTGAAGACACAAAGGATGTCTCATTGCTTTAGAAAGTCAATAAATAAATAAATTGGGTCATAAATTAAAATTAGTGGACAAAAAACGTAGGTTGATTCAAGAACAGGTTGGAACCCATGCATTAAAATGTATGTACACTATGTCTGTGAACACCTTTTCTAATGAAAGTATTCAGCTGTGCTCATTACTGACACAAATGTAGACGCACAGCTTGTCAACTTCCTGTATAGAAGTATTGCCAATAGAATATGACTCTCTGGAACAAGTAAACATGAACCTATTGGAACCGTGCCTAATGCCAGGTGTGGGCTAGAGTGCTATAAAGCCCCCCAGTATTGAGCTGTGAAGCAGCGGAGCAGTGTTCTCCGGAATGATGGTCCTCCATCATATACTTTTGAGATGATTTGGGTATGATGATCTTGACCCCTTTGATGTTCTAAAATAGTTACTTCAACAAAAGCATACAATGAATGAACCGGTGTCCAATGCTTTTCATAGAAATGCTATAGATGAGGAAATAATTTTAACAATGCAGGTTATGTAAAAAAAAAAAAACCTTCAGACCATTAAATGTGTCACCTTGATTGATCTTATGTCAATTTTGCATTCCTGGCGATTTTGAACGTGCTTGATTTTCAGGCTGGAGGAGAGTCATGCATCTCAGATGAAGGCTGTGTCTCAGGAGGCAGAGGAGCTGAGGTCCCAGCTGTCCCAAATGGAGAAAGAGCTGCAGTACCTACGTACAGAATTGGAGGCACAGAAAGAGGCTAATGTGCGCTCTCCAAGCAACACCATGAAGAACCTGGTTGAGCATTTAAAGGCCCAGCTGGCTCTCAAGGAGAAGCAACAGAAGGTACAAGTCACTCCGTGTTCCAGACGGCACTTCACTTTGTGTTTATTTTCATGTTTTGCTTTAGTTACAAAAGGTGTGTTTGCGTAAAGGGAAGGCCCAGATGTCAGAGTATGTATGATCATGTTCTTTGCACGCAGGCACTCAGTAGAGCTCTCTTGGAGCTTCGTGCAGAGATGACCTCTCACGCCGAGCAGCAGATCATTGCAAATGCTGCTCAAAAGGAGGAGTCACTCAACATTCAACAAATCGTGGACAGGCAAACTAAAGAACTCAAGGTCGGTGTTTTAGAAACAGATGTTGAATGCATATAAAGAATTTTAGGGTAAGGCCGGACATTTTTCATTTGGATATGCATTCATTAAAAAAAAGACACTAGCATAGGGCCAGCATTCTTTTCTGTCAGTCATCATTGTAATTGGTGTCTGTAGTAATTTAAATTGCTCAATTTACTTATTTGTTCAATTTGTGCCTTTGCTTGCAGACACGTGTGAAGGACATGAGTGAGGAACTTCAGGGCTGGAAGGAGAATGTGCGAATGGCAAAAACTCGAGAGAATTCTCTGAAGGAGGAGCTAGAAAGTCTCACCAAGGAGCTGCAGAAGAGTCAGAAGAGCCAGAGCAGACTGCAGAGTGAGAGAGATGCTCTGGAAGAGCAGCTGGAAGAGCTCAAGCAGAAAGTCAAGAGACTCAACAGTGGCCTGCAGGTCAGTCAGAATGGCATCACTGCTGAATGATTCATCATATTTTGTTATACTGCAACTATAAATGAGTATACACTTCAACTTCATTAGCTACACACACCTCTACGCTTATTGTCCATTTTATCAACTCTACTGACCATATAGGTGCACAGGGCCTGAATTTCAGTGCGGGATTGTGGGAATTGCCCACTATTTCTTTGATTCCCGCAATTTTAGCCTTAAAAATGCGAGACTCCCACACACAATTACAGCGAAAATGTTCAACAAAACATTAACTCGGTTTGGATTGTGAGATGGACGGGTGGTCGGGCGGACCGACTTCTGTACTGGATGCTGCACTCAGCGTGCTCACTCTTCCTCTGTCTACAGAGCTACGAGAACCTTCTGCTTTAGAGGCGTTTCTCTCAGTCAACTTTCAGAAACCAACGTCACTGATAAGAACTTGTGGCACGCAAACGTGGAGCGCTGGCTAAAACACAAATCTCCATCGTCTGAAATTGAGCCTGCTCAGAAAATAGAACCGGTGTTGTGCCGAATTCTGACTCCCTGCCAGAATCCGACTTCACTGTACGTGCATCAAAGAAGCAGTGTAGGCAGAACACATCGGACTTGCTGTTTCTGTTGTTTCTGTATTTAAATAATATTTTTATTATTAGGCCAAGTAAAAAAAAAAAAAAAATTGGTGATCATCCTTTTTCACCAAAATTTTGGGTCGGGGGGGAGATGTTTTTTTTTTTTTTTTTTTTTTTTTTTTTTGATGGTAGAAAAGTATTATGGCGGCTCTTGGGGGTGTCGGCCAATCAGATGGCTGCGTGTCGTATGGTATTTGCATAAAGTTCTCTTGTGTGTTTATGGGGTCTATTTTGTAATTATTTGGGGTCTTTAAGAGGGGATTTTTGTATGTGTAATGATTGTTAGTTGTAGTCTAGTCTCTATGAGTTATTTTAGTGTTTTAGTTAAGTTACCGTTAATGTGTGTCTTAGTCCATTTAGTTAGTCTTACAACTTTCATGTTGTAAAGCAGTGTTTGCTACTACACTTTCCTTTTTACTAAAAGAGTAGTAAAAGAGCATTCAGTAAGTAAATGTCTCATCCTTTTTCTTTATTCTCTTTTCCAACGTTACAGTTTGTAGCGAATATTAAAAAGATGTTGAAAACTTAAATAAGCCATGTTAAACATAGATCATGTTCTTCTTGAGTGATTTACATATTCAGAGCAAAGCCACGAAAATACTCGTTAGCAAAACACAGCGCCAGTTTCACAGAAAGACACACACACACACACACACACACACTCTTGATACTTTTATTTCAAAACTAAACAAGTAATTGTTTATTTCAGTTTCTGGGAAAGTTATTCTGTCTTATTTATACAACCGGGCCTCCGTCTGCTTCTCTGTGTGTGAGTCTGCGCGCACACTGCGATAATAATTAGTATAATAAATTACAGTTTAATTTCAGTGTCTACTAAAGCAAAAATTATCCATTGTATTTTATTTCGTTAGATAACAGGGAAATGAAACGAATTTTATTGGCCGACTGCAGTGTTTTTACGATGCTGGGCACTACAAAAGCCATGATTTGCATCACAAAAACAACCGGTCATTGGTATTGACAGTGAAGTGTACTGCACATGTGCAGAATTGATTTGGGATCACGTCATTGGAAGCATGCGAAATTTGAATGATTCTAGGCCAGACTAGGGTGTTTGGCGCGTTTTTTTGTGTAAAAAAAAAAAAAAAAAAAAAAAAGGTTGGGTGCTTTTTAGAGGGTCGGGCGGGGATGATCACCAATTCTTTTTTTTTACTTGGCCTTATTATGATCACAGAAAACAACAGAACATCTCATAAAGCACTAGTTGTGTTATATTTAACAAGTCCTGGAAGTAATGGAAGTCCTAAATAAATTCTTATTATTAGAACATTGTTAAAACAAAATACACAACTGAGATTCTGCTGTAGCTCTTAACATCATCTCATGTTATTGGTCTAAATTCAGTGTTTTGCATCTTTTCAGAAGAAATAATGACATTGTACGCTATTTTAATGTTCTCTGACCCAGAGCTGAGTTATAAACAAATCAAGTGTGCTTACACAATAAATTTGTTGGTGTTAAATCAACACTATTAAGAGTTAAATTAACACAGGGTGTCAAAATGTAACACTCTCAGTGTTAATTTAACTCCAATAATGTTGATTTAACACTGGCAGATTTACTGTGTACAGAGTTGGGTTACACACCATATACTATATTATAGTGACAACCTGACCAGAGAGACCTGCACTGCAAAAACAACAAGCTGAATAATCATAGTTCATATTTAGAGACAATGTTTAAGCTTTGGTTGATCAAATATTTTAGTCTATAGATTAAATGCTCAAATCTCTAGTTTAATAAAATCAGTGGAGAGTTTTTGACGTGGTGATGGCTCACCACTGGACCAGTGTTCAAAACATTTTTTGCTTGTTTAAGTGTCCTGTTTTTCTATGCTGTTAGCAGGGTTCTAAATTAACACCCGCCAACCCGCCAAATGCGGGTAAAAAATCAATTTGGCTGGTGTTAATAAAAACTTACTAGCCAATTTGGCCAGTGATGAAAGGTATTACATGCATGATACATAAGGCTCCATTCTCGGTCATTTATCCCCTACATTTCGAGTCCACCGACGTATCTGATACCGCCCAACTCTTGATATTTATTCACGGTACAAACAGCTATTTTGAAATTACAGAAGAGTGAAGAGTGACACGCATGTTGGAAATTTATACGACCCCCAGGCCGAAAAAGGTTGGGCATCACTGCTATAAAACATCTCACTTGATTGACATACAAGGAGCTTGGTCAAGCACTAGGACCCAGCAGTAATCCAAGCCACTCAATATGAATCAAGTTTCACATTAGACCACCCACAAGCTCAATCGATTGACTCTGCCGTGTCTTGCTAACGTGTGATTGGCCGTCTATCGCTTCATAAAACAGCATCTGGACTTGTAAACCAGCGTTTTTTCAAGTTGGCCAGCAGTCCGTGTTCTCCTGTCACTGTAAGTTCTTAACCTGTATGTTTGTTCTGCCTGTGTAAGAAGCCTAAAATTGACCATTTCCACACAGAGTGAAGGACTTTTTTTACTGTCATTTTTGAAGTGTGTTTGCCTTGACTGCATTATTCAGCATCAGCCTTTTTACACGTGAAGATCATTAAGTCCAAGTATCGTTCCACTATGACTGATTATCATTTGGAGGTTTGCTTGAGGCTGACTATCAGCAACTACTGTCCAGACTATGCATCCCTGACTGATTCCATTCAGTGCAAGTCATCAGAGTAAAGTAGGCTAATGACAAAACATGTACACAGTTGTATTGTGTATTAAGGGTTCATGTAGTTATTCAAGGTAAACCAGGATACACTGTACACATACATTATCAGTATATTTATAAATAAATATATGTCTTGCATTTTTATATTAGGTAGATAATTTTGACTTAGTCATTAGATAAGCAGGCTGAAAAAGTGTGTGCACCCCTGCACTACGTCATGACATTATAAGCCCTTTGGCTGCGCACAGTTTGTAGTGAAAATACCGCGGGAAAACATGGAAATGAACGCTAACACCACTGAACAGACTTCAGAGAGCAAGACAGAGAGCAACTCAAGGTAGAAGCGAAGTAAATGGGGCCAGAACTAAACAGAGAGCAGACTGAAAGAGGAGAGAGTTAACGTTAGCTTCTTAGTAAAAACTTTTAACCTAAATGCGGCAGAGGACTTGGATAGACTGGGGCAGCTGGACCTAACTTTGTGCACAAACGTGCAGTAAAAAATGAGAGTAGCTCAGATTCTGATGCTGCTTCTGAAGAAGAAGAGCTCTGAAGATGTGGTTCAAATAATATATATATACACAGACAGACAGATAGATCGATCAAATGCATTCAGTGGCACTCATTTCTCTTATTTTTACTGCATAAAATTTGGCTAGTGGAAATTCTGATTGGCCGGTAACTTTAAAGAGTTACCAGCCACATTGGCTAGTGATCAAAAAAGTTAATTTAGAACCCTGGCTGTTAGTATTAATTGATTTACCTGTAGGCTCCACACAGGATTATGTGTAAATGGGGTGTAAAACCCCACATATGTCAAATGTCTAGGTGTGTAGATGTTACTCTCAAAACTATTTATTGGAGCTTCTTCATAGGGAATTTTGTGGGGAATGGGGGTTATGATTTTGGCAATGCAATTATTACACTTGCCGAAATTACACGTCCCTCTTATCTTTGGACTATAAGGCCTGATAAACATGAAACTGATTTTGGTGTCTTGTCTAGGTGTGTAGAAGTTTCAGGTCATTTGGCCATGAATATATCCTTGGCTTAAACTTAATACCGGTAAAATGAGCTGCTCAATTGGTAAAATATACAATGCTACAAAACATCGACTTTAAGTCCCCACTCGGCTAGTGTTTCTCATACAACAGTACTGAAAAGAAAGCACGAGGCTGATTCAGCTAAAAATGCATATATAGTTCAGCTAATATCTTAAGTTGAAACACAGCAACAAAACTCTCAAAAGGACAAGGTAAGACCTGTAGTTAAGCTCACCAGTAGTATCCCCCCCAAAATGTAGAAATCCCCCTTATGTGACACATTTAAGGGGGGAATTCCCCCCCCCCATTTTGAAAAATGAATTTCAGGCCTTGGGTGCACTTTGTAGTTTTACAATCAAAGACTGTAGTCCATCTGTTTCTCTCTATACTTTGTTAGCCTGTTTTTCAGTGATCAACCCCCCCAAAAAACCACTACAGATCAGGTATTATTTGGGTGGTGGATCATTATCAGCTCTGCAGTGACACTGATGTGGTGGTGATGTGTTAGTGTGTGTTGTGCTGGTACAAGTGGCCCAGATGCAGCAGAGATCCTGATGTTTTAAACAGCTCAGTGTCACTGCGAGTGAAAATATTGCACCAACCAAAATTATCCAGCCACCAGTTTCCTTTGAACACCAATGGTGGCCTACAAAATGTCCAAAACAAACCACCCTAATAATACCAGCTCTGTGGGGGTCCTGATCATTGAAGAACAGTGTAAAAAGGGGCTTAGAAAGTATTCTAAGCCCCCTTTGAACCCCTTGTAAAGCTACAACATGCACCTTTTGTGGTCAGAGGAGCTGATAAAATGGACACTGATTGAAGGTATAAGGTATGCATACCTAAAGAAATGGCCAAAGATTGCAGATGGCCAGTTTTACATGATTCAACAGTACCACAGAATACCAGTGGTTCTTTAATAAAGCTATACTGGCAGTTAAGGCAGCAGGGAATCCCACAGCTTACAGCTCATCTGCATGGCATCTGCTAGCATAGTGATTTAGCAGTTGTGATTGTTTTAAGACAACACTCTCGTATTCATTGCTCTGACCATTATTGGCATCTGACACAACAGTGTCACTAGCAACACACTACTAGCATCTGACACAGAGTGTCTTTATGTATGAAAAGGGAATCCAAAGGCATTGTCTTCTCTACATGTGCTAATGTCTTTCTAGGTGGTAAGATAATCTCTACATGACTTACTGTATATGCTAATGTAAAAATGCTTGTGTTTAGGGTCAATCTGAAAGTGAGTTTAAGGGACCGTCTATAGACACTCTACAGAAGAAAATCCGAAAGCTGGAATCTGAGCTGGACAGGAGGAGTGTGCCCGAGCCTGCAGAAAGGAAGACTACAATGAAGGATGACAAAGTGAGAACACAAGTAATTCAAATCACCTATGAGATCAGAGTCTCTGAAAATTAAGTCTTCTTGTACAAATTAACATATCAAAGACATTCCCACAAGTTTCACGTAACCATACCATAAACAACCTCAGTAAACACTGTCAGTCAGTAGAATTGTAGATAGGAATAGGAAAGAGAATGGTCCATAAACATCCTTAGAACACTACAAATGGAGATATGTGCAAACATGGCTGATCACCACTTTCAGGGAAGTATGCTCACCCCCTATTATGCATGTTCAAGCATATTGGTCATTGTGTCACTTTCACTTCAGTTATTTTGTTCAACATCTGAAATACGTGATATAGCACTACACTAATTATTTATTCTGTATTTGGAGTTTCCATTAGCTTCCACAAAGTGGTTGCTAGTCTTCCAGGGGTCCAACCAAAATACACTACAGCTAAAATAAAGCAAGCAGTCCTTAAAATGCACTGACTATATTTGAAAGTAAAGTATTTTTCTATATCATTTCTTGGGTTTTGTTTTGCAGTCATCTAAAGAAGAATTGGTGAGGTGGGAAGAGGGTAAGAAGTGGCAGACAAGAATGGAGAAAGTTCGAAACATTTTGAAAGAGAAGGAGAAAGAGACGGATGCCCTCTCCAAACAGCTAGTTACTCTGAAAGAGCTCTATGGAAGGTCAGAAGAAATACCTTTAAACATCCACTTAAAATCTGCAGACATTTGATGACACAACTTTTGACAAACTGACTTAATCTCACCTGTGCTCTGTCTCATGCTGTGCAGGCTGGAGCAGGAGAAAGTGGGCTTGCAGAAAAAGCTGAAAAGTCGTGGCGTGACTGTGGATCAGGTGGTAGGGGCACGGACCATTGAAACTGACAAAGAGATTGAGATGCTAAAGAAGAGGAATTGTGAACTGGAGCAGCAGATTGAAATAATTAAGTACGTTTTGACTTTCTGCCATTCCTTTTTTCTGATTGCTTCTTGAGTTGAGTTAATGGCATTTATATGATCGTATTTATATTAGAACAAGTCTCTGAAGCTGAGTCAGAGTTAAATTTCATTTCTGCTGTTCAGACAACAGCAGGCTTTACCACGGGACACTGTGATGGAGGACATGAACATCCGAAACCGCTACCTGGAGGAGAAGCTTCATTCATTGGAATCTCAGCTGGCAAAAGAGCCTCCATCCAGGCCATCAGTAAGTACATCTTTCTTGTTTCAGTCTAGTTCTTTGCTTCTTTGCTGCAGAAGTGTTACACAAGTGTAATTTCAGTAATAAACTGTACTTTTTCCACTTTTGATCCTTTCTCATTAAAGACGAAATTCAACCAGAAAGTACTGGACTTATTTGGAACGTTTCTTCCAAAATAATTTTAAATCATTTTAGGGTATTAAAAAGAGTTTATCATACTTTTGTCTGAGTAACTGTCTGTACTGTTCACTAGTATTTCTACTAGATTTTGGACCATTGCTCTGAGGATTTGATTGCATTCAGTGACAACAGTGTTAGTGAGATCAGGATGTTTGATAATTAGTAAAGTCAAGTCAAATGCATTAATATAGCACTTTTTACAACTGATGTCACAAAGCAGCTTTACAGGGTTAGTAATAACAAAACACAAAATCTCCAGTGAGCAAGCCTTTAAGACTCCCTCAGAGCTGGAGGAAGAAACCTTGGGAGGAACGAGACTTGATCAACTTGGTCAGTCCTCCTCTGGTCAACTATTTATAAGTTCTTAATAAATCACATAATCCTATGATGCTGTTGGAGTGTTCAGGTGTACTGATATGGTGACAGTAGTGAAACAAGAATGATAATAATGGTAGCAGCCAGTAAAGTCCATATAAACTTGATTATTGTCGGTAGTGTAGGGCATCTGGTGCAGGTCGCAATAGTTGGTAGGCAGCTGGTCTAAGGTGGCATCATGCAGAGATAGTATTCAATTTTCCATCAGTTTTGGACTGGAACGATGGGCAATCACTCTCACTCTGAAAAAGACAAAGATGGAATTAGTTCTGTTTGGGTTTACAAAGTACAAGGATTATGAGACTTATCAGAGTGTGGCTAATAACTCCGGCAGAACTATCTAGAACAGCCTACCTAAGAGTAAAGAGCCAGAAGGTAAACAGGCATGGGAGCTCCCCAAGACACTGGCATCCCTCTGCTCACCGTCAACAAAGTATGATATGATCTGAGTGATCATATGAGCAGCGGTAACACAGCCCCAGCATCTCAGTTTATTATAAATCCCTATGTCAGTAAACCTCTGGATCTGCAACCTTTTTATAATGTCAAGAATTAATTACTAAAAACTAAACTAAACAGATAAGTTTTCAACCTAGTCTTAAAGGTCTCAGAGGTTATTTCAAAGTTGAGGGGCACCCCAGCTCATTCTGGCATTAGGCATGGTGGCAATAGGGTCATGTTTATCTGCTCCAGAGTGTCCTATTCTGTTGGCAGTACTTCTCTACAGAGACTAAATTAAAGTATCCCAAAGCATTCATTAGAAGAGGCCTCCACAAAAATGTGGACATGTAGTGTACTTAAAAATGTAAAAAAAAAAAAACTGCATAATAACCAAATAACATCTAAATTTGTCCTCGCTATCTTTATTTATTCATTGACTATAACAGCATCACTGGCCAAAATGTTTTTAACTGTTGTCACTCATCTTCATTTTACTTTTCCTCTTTTCCAAAAATTTGCATACGAAGGATAAAAGTGGGGTTTCATCTTCTCAGTTCAGCTCGTCTGCCAAAGGCACTCAATATATGACATTTGAAGTCACATATGACAGTCAAGATGAAATTACTCAGTCTTCCTCATTAAGCAAAGGCATGCTTAGGCTTCCACAACAATATGACAAGACAGCTGATTCTAACACAAGGCTACATGTGCAAATGGACATGGTGATCAGTGGAACTCAAACTGAAAGCACTACAGTGCATCATGCAACTACAGAAGAGAGTGGAGATGAAGAAAAAAAGGACATGTTAATCCCTACAAGAGAGGATGATCAAGAGTCGAGTGACCTGACAGGGACTGACAAGTGTGGAGGAGCTGAAGATGGGAAAGAAGGAGAAACAGAAAACGGTGATGGCACAACTATGGATGATACTAGGGCAGTGCAGGGAGAAGAAGGAGACATAGAAGATCACACAGAAAAGCCTGCACAGGAGGCAGAAATTAAAAATAATGAAACTGAAGATAAGAAAACTGATGGAGTTCCTGCAGGTCAAGACTCTATAGAACCAGAGAGATTAGAGGAGGAATCTAAGGAACAAGAACAGAACCAGCGAGAGCAGGGTGAAACTGACCAACATGAAAAGGGGACAGAGATGTCTATGACTAGGGAAGAATCAACACTGCAAAAGCCAAACCAAGACTTGGAGTCTCATAATGATCAGGAAAAAAAGTTAAAAAGTCTCTCTGCTGAATTTTGTGATTTCAAAGATGAAGTTACTTCTGAAAAATCAGCCATGGAGATAACTGACGAGGTCTTCACAGAACAGAATGGAGACACATGTGCAATTCTTAACAACCATGACCAAAGCTTTCTTGATATGCCAGAGAGGGAATCTACCATTAAACACAGAGGTCTTAAAGTTCTGGCCACAAGGGTTGCCATAACTGGTGGAAGTAAAAGGTGGAGGCATAGCAAAATGAAATCAGCAACATCTTACAAGGTACTTGACCTTAGGATGTTCCATCAAAAGAGAAGAGAAAGTTGTCCTCGTAGCTCCATAGGCGTCCTGCTTGTATTCCTTTCTGTTTCCCTGAGTTGTGCTTGCGCTTCTTGGTTTACTGATAGCAGCCATGTATTTTTGCCAAGCCCTGATCCTGCATTGGTGCATATTCACTTTCTTTTCAAGAATTTGTTATTGCCATGATAAATGTGGTATCATTTACTGCACAGACATCTGGCAGAGGTTCTGGTACACCATCACAGAGAGAACACGAAATACAGAAAGAGAACCTCAAGCTATCCACTGAGAACCTGGAACTCCGCTTTCAACTAGAGCAAGCCAACAAAGACCTGCCACGTCTAAAGGTACAACAAAGTTCTTGCTCTTAAAGGAAAATATCTTCCAAAAATGTTTACATATAGTGGACCAGGTATAATGACCTTAATTGCATAGTAAGAACTATCCCGTTAGCTTCCATTCATAATTTTTCCATTTTAACGATTGGATGAGACCCTTTGAGGCATTTTATCATCAAAGTTTGCTTTGGATATTGCACAGTATGACACAATGACAATGAATATCCTGTTATTTTTCATCAACAGGATCAGGTATCTGACTTGAAAGAGATGTGTGATGTGCTAAAAAAAGAAAAAGCAGAGGTGGAAAAGAAGCTCGGGCATGTCCGTGGGGTAGGTCTTAATATCTGTTAATTATAAAATATATACTGCAAGAATTCATTTTGAGAAAAAATCTATGTTATGCTGTCCGTAGATGAATGAACTGCATAGAATTTAATTGTAGACAAGTATATGTGATGCTACAATCAGTGTGATAAATTTGCTTTCTTGTTAACGCGGACCATTGGCTCTGTTTTGTGCAGTCTGGACGCAGTGGAAAGACAGTCCCTGAGCTGGAGAAGACCATTGCGCTGATGAAGAAGGTGGTGGAGAAGGTGCAAAAAGAGAATGAGAGTCTGAAAAAGAGCTCAGCCACCGCAACCCAAGAGCAACTTACAGCTTTAGAGCAGGAACATGAGAAACTGAAGGTTAAAGCAACTTTTGTCTAACAATGAAATATACATAATTTTCCCAGTACCTCATAGGTCCAGTCTACATTACCTTTAGTTTTTTTTACTGGACTGTCAAGCTTCATGCAAACTACATACCTAAACCATCAAATTATATCAAGTCGTGTCATACTGTTAAGTAGTCCCAAATACCCCTGCTTATGCGGGTTGACTCTAGCAGTCAAATTGTGCTGTGGGTGGGGCACTGTGTCAGACTAAAGAAGTGTTGTATTTATTCTATTTGCATCAAATACATGATTAGATGAACAAAGAAAAAACAACAGTTTAATTAATATTGAAACAGAGTTTGTGCTGATACTGATAATCTGAAAAATGATTAATATATCATGCTTCGTGATGGCGGGCTGCAGAGACGAGTCTTCTCTCCAATGTCCTCTGTCTGTCATTACTTGGAGCAGCCTTGCACCTAATAATCCAGTCCATGTCTTGATGTTATTCATCCATGTTGTTCTTCCACATCTTCAGACTCCCACAACAATTTCCATCATAGCACTTCCTTCACTGCTGTCATGGGCATCATGCTAAATATAGGCTCAGATTATCAGTCAGGGCTGGGTCACATGGTATAACGTACTGTAGTATATAGATTAGATTCGATTCAACTTTTTGCCAACGTGATTTCACCTCCGCATTTAACCCATCTGTGCAGTGAAACACACACATACTAGTGAACACGTGCCAGAAGCAGTGGGCAGCCCTATCAAAGGTGCCCAGGGAGCAGTTGGGGGTTAGGTGACTAGCTCAAGGACACCTGGCTGGGAATCGAATCAATGACCTTCCAATCATAAGACCAGATCCCTAACCACCAGGCCTCCACTGCCCCGTATATAAAAATTGACACAAGTATATA
Source organism: Crenuchus spilurus (assembly GCA_036984385.1). Lineage (NCBI taxonomy): Eukaryota > Metazoa > Chordata > Actinopteri > Characiformes > Crenuchidae > Crenuchus > Crenuchus spilurus. Next base: position 67,372 of record BRDA01003407.1, read on the forward strand.
TGCATTGCTAAGAAAAAAAAAACTAGCAGTAGGCTTCCTGAAGTCAGAACTGTTTTACTTCACAGCAGCTGTCTCTTTTGGTCCAGGCTGAAAACGAGAAGATGAAGGGCAAAACGGAAGCTCAGCTAACATCAAGGCTTGAATCAAAAACTAAAGGAATGGAGAAAATCGTGATGGAAAACGAGCGACTACGCAGAGATATTAAAAAGGTTTCTTACACACAATGACACACTGCCTCACTTCATTGAAAGCAATGAATGAACTGAAGCTCACTGAATGTCACAGATTGTAAGAAGGGTTTTTTGTTTTTTCAATACAGGAATCTGAGACTGCAGAGAAGCTGAGAGTAGAGAAAACTGGCCTGGAGGTAAAAAATGAGAAGCTGAGGGCAGAGCTTGAGGAGACTGTACAGAAGCTTCTACTGGCTCAGTCCAAGGGGCCATCTTTAGAGAATGCAGATAGCAAGAGCTGGAAATCTACAGTTGTGACAAGGTACTGAACTTAATACAACGTAGTCTTAAGAGATACTGATATTCACAAACAGAATGCTGTATATCAGGGGTCTCCAAGTCTGGAGAACTCTGCATTTATACTAATACTTGTGCCATCATAAAAATACTATTCTAACACTTTCATGTGAAATCAGTTATTCAATAAAACTTACTTTCTGTACAGGTTGTTTGAAAATAAAATGAAAGATCTTGAGAGTGAGCTCTCCAAGAAAAATTCGAGTCTGTTAGAACTCAAATTGCAGCTCAGAGAGGCCAGTGAGAAAGAGCAGAAAACACAACGTACCATTAAACAACTGAGGGAACAAGTATGTTCTTTTTCTGTTTTTAACAAATATAAACATTTGAAATATACACTGTATGAACAGAAGTATTTTGAACCTTTCATTCATTTAAAATCAGCAATATTAAAAAAGAGTTTAAGTTGCTTTAGTTGGAGTAGATGTCTACTGTAGAAGGAAGGCTTTTACTCGATTTTGGAGCATTTCTGTGAGGATTTGATTGGATTCAGTGACTAGAATTTATATAATAAACATGTACATATTTTTTGCAGGTGTTGATCTTGAAAAATATTCCCATAGAAGCAACTACTGACGAGGGGCTTTCTAATGAATTTCAGTCCATTAGGTAATGTAATGTAAATAATAAATATTGTAAAACTGTAATAAATAAAAACACTTTTTGAGAGTGATTTACCACCTCTCTCACATTATTCAGACTAGCACACAATCAGCTGGAGAGGGAGAAGGCTCAGCTTCTTCTTCAGATCAAGAAATACCAAGAACAGTTTGGAACCAACATGACTGGGCCAGGTAGCATTACATTAAATAGAAATGAATGTTGAATGAAATGTACTGCGTCTGATTGAAAGCTCACCAAAATAATTATTCACCTGTTTCTAGGATACAAAGAGCTTCAGAGCCAAATAAAAGCAGCCGATGCTGAGAAGAATCAGCTACAGGTATTTCATCAGTGTACTTTTATTTTCCATACCACTGGTTCACCTTAATGTAACCTCTAACTGCTGCTTATATTCTCAGGATGAATTGAGACGGATGACAAAAGAACTGGCCAACTTTGACCCAACGTTCTTTGAGGAGCTTGAAGATCTGAAGTTTAATTACAATGTGGAGGTGAAGAAAAACATCATTTTGGAGGAGCAGCTGAAAAAACTAGCACAATGCTTTGGAGTATCAGTGAACATCCCAACAGATGGATCGTTCAGTTAATACAAAACATCTGTAAAGGAGGGCGCAAGTCTTAAATGACTTTAAAGGCTCTATTAAGTTCAAACCTGGTACACATAATCTGTGGGGGGTGACGACATCGGAATGTTTGCGTGATTCAATTATTTTTATGTGAAAGTATATTTATGGACATTGTAAATTAGTAAGAAAGATGAGTGTTTTTTACATCGGTAACTTGGCCTTATTTATTAGCTGTGGTATATGCCAGTTTTTACTTCCATGCCAGCTGATTGTAGCTGATACCGATATCACATCGATCATTTTAAAAATGAAAAGCGTTTTGTATGTGTTGTACTTTTTTCAAAAATCATTCACATAGGTTATATGGAATTAACAAAAACATTTTGTAGAATTCATTGTATAAAGAAACAAATGTTTTTCAAAAACAAATATTTTGATTAAACTAAAAATCTGACTCAAATACAGATAAAACTACAGATGAAAATCAGTTTTCTGTAGAATTCACATTACACTATGGCCATCTGTGGCCATTACATGGAGTTATCACAGGATTATTACCACAATTGGTGCCAACTTCTAAATATGCTTCAGTGTTTTTCTGAGCTAAAAACAGGACAAAAAGAATCGCATAGAATTTTGGAATACACAGAAAAAAAAAAATGTATAGTTAAAAATTATATATTGTTCGCCAACACAATGTCACATCAAAAAGTTACTCTTAATTTAATTGAGGAAGCTAAACTGTCATTTTATATTTATTATATGTAAAGTGCTACATTTCAAGCCTGTTTTTATTTTAATGATCAGTTTGGCTGTTGGTTTATGAAAATCAGAAATGTAGAATCTCAAATTATAAATTTTATTTTGATTGAACGTTGATTTATAAATTACTATTCAAACAGTAACACTAAGTATTCAACAGCAAAACAAAAAAGGCTTGAAATGTCACTTTGCATGTAATTTTTTTACAATTAAATTATGATTTTTTTTCTGCAGTATTAAGTTTTGTAGATGTACTGCTATATCGTGTGTCTATCACTATTTGATATATTAGATTCAATAAAGGTTCTCATTTTTGGGGGAACAAATCACAAAAAATGCTTTAATTACAACATTTTCCAACTGGAATACATTATATATAAATATTTTCATTTACCCCTTTCTAGTGTTTGAAAACTGAAATTGACAAAATAAATTAGATATACAAACCGGATTCCAAAAAAGTTGGGACGCTATAAAAATTGTGAATAAAAACTGAATGCAATTATGTGGAGATGGCAAATGTCAATATT
>BRDA01003408.1:0-10026 GCA_036984385.1 Crenuchus spilurus
CTAGTCAGACAGTGATCAGTACACACAACACTAACCAGCACTAGTCAGTGATCAGTACACACAACACTAACCAGCACTAGTCAGACAGTGATCAGTACACACAGAGCTGCTTTAAGTACAAGACTCTATACTTCTACTGAATTTCTTTATCAGCACAACTTCTTATTTACATTTACTACCAGCCAGAGGAATGGAGCTGATAACTCATTTAAGATGGAAATGGACACTTCTTAGAGAAGTGAATGTCACTGTTGAACCTGGCACAATGAGAAATGGATGAATGCTAAGAAAAGTTTGGCTTTTACTGTCATCAGGTGTTTTGAACAAGTTTTTAAAAGCTCTCAAACACAAAGGTGGTCACCACACAAGTACAGACTCTGTTCTTTTCCTGCCTCACAAAATCAAAATGACACAGTTGACTTTTTAAGCTGTCAGTGGAGGCTCTCAGATGGAGGATGAGGTTCATTCTAATGATCCACTGATTGTACAATAAGAGGAGCCCAGCTCTGAATGACTTGTTGAGTTTCATGTTAGACCTGGACCCCCCACTTAAATCTGACTGTGTTGTTAATTCATCTTTTGTGTTTTGGTGTGAACTGCAGGTGTTCACATATAGATAAAACACAGAGATCAGAGTTTTTATAATGTGTCCTTTTTAAATCCTAAACAGTTACTTCAGTATTTTAGTTAAACTCACTGAATTAAAGCTGAACGTCTGCACTTCAGTCACACCTTCACTGCTTCATTTCATCTTGACTGTAGTGATGTTCAGAGGCACAAGGATGTGATGGAGTGTAAGAAGGTGTGAATAAGAGCTGAGTGACTGAGCTGCTTCTAGGAGACTCTTCTCCTCTGTGTGTGTGCAGAGCTCTGCTCAGGCTGCAGTGGAGGACAGTGAGGAGATCTTTACTGAGCTGATCTGCTGCATTGAGAGGAAACGCTCTGAGATAATAAAGCTGATCAGAGCTCAGGAGAAGACTGCAGTGAGTGAAGCTGAAGGAGTCCTGAAGAAGCTGGAGGAGGAGATTGCTGATCTGAGGAGGAGAAACACTGAGCTGGAGCAGCTTTTACACACTGAGGACCAGATCCATTTCCTCCAGGTAACAACAGTCAGACTGTGTTTACACCTCACTTCATCTTTAAAACGTCTCACTTCCACATAAAGATCTCAGCTTTAGTTTAGAATATAGAACCACACAGTACACATGAATGTCCTGAAAGTCAGTGCTGACTGCATTACGTTCTGCTGATCTCAGAAGTCCATTCAGATGTGAATGTGTTTCTATTACCTTTGTATATTGTTTACTGTGTATTTTCTGTATATTGAACAGAACACTAGAGAGACACTAACAGCACCATTGTGTGTCCACATACCTGACCAATAAATCTGATTCTAACATTTTCAGGTGAGCTCTGAGTTACCTATAACAAGTCAAGTCAAATATATTTACAAAGCGATTTTTACAGCTGATGTCACAAAGCAGCTTTACAGGGTTAATAATAACAAAACACCAAATCCCCATTGAGCAAGCCAACGGCAACACTGGCAATACTCCCTCAGAGCTGGAGGAAGAAACCTTGGGAGGAACCGGACTCACTTGGGGGACCCATCCTCCTCTGGTCAACTAATTATAAGTTCTTGATAAACCACATAATCCTATGATGCTGTTGCAGTGTTCAGGTGTACTGACATGGTGACAGTAGAGAAACAGGAATGATGATGATAAAGTTAACTACCAGTAAAGTCCATATAAACCTGAATGTGGTCAGTAGTGTAGGGCATCTGGAGCAGGTCACAGTAGATGGTTGTTGGGTGGCCTTCTCAGCAGGGTGGCGGGCTGTGGGGGGGCACAACAACAAATTTGTTTGTGTGACAACAAATTCCGGTTCTTTCTCTTAATCCAAGAGCAGTTGGCTCACGAGGACCCGGCTCTTTTTGCCCCCAGATGCAACATAGTTTTACCAAATCTGTGTTTCTTTTAAATACGGCTAAATTAAAATTGTAATAACTTAATTATTTTATAACATTATAAAGAAAGGAAGAGCAAGTGAAATTAAGAAAAGCGTGCTTTGAAGGGGAGCCGACTCCCAACTGATTCAAGGAGGTCGTTTCAGACCTGCTAGCTTCCAGTCTGTGCTGTGTTCCCTCGCAGACACAGTGAGCCGGTGATAACAGCAATAACGTGACGGGAGGCTGCGTTAGCTAGCAGCTTGTGTGGGGCTGCTATATGCCAGTCAATTTTTGTGTTTTCCTTGTCCCCTAGCAGTCAGTGAAAACGACACCAATATGCCGGGACGTTGCCATTTTAATGAGTGTTGGCTGGAAAACGACAAATACAAGCCATGGATAAGCTGAGGAAAAAACCCACGAGTAGCCTCCTGCAAGCCTTTGTGTTATAGTTTATTTATTGACCCAATCAAGTTGGATAGGAAGCAAAGTCTACACATACAGTGGGGAAAAATTATTTGGTCAGCCACTGATTATGCAAGTTCTCCTACTTAGAAAGATGAGAGGTCTGTCATTTGCATCATAGGTTCACGTCAATTATGAGAGACAAATGAGAAAAAAAAATCCAGGAAATCACACTGTAGGATTTATAAAGAATTTATTTGTAAATTATGGTGGAAAATAAGTACTAATAAGTATTTGGTCAATAACAAAAGTTTAACTCAATACTTTGTAACATGGCAATGACAGAGGTTAAATGTTTCCTGCAAGTCTTCACCAGGTTTGCACACACTGTAGCTGGTATTTTGGCTCATTCTTCTATGTAAATCTCCTCTACAGCAGTGATGTTTTGGGGCTGTTGCTGGGCAACACAAACTTTCAGCTCCCTCCACAAATTGTCTAGGCCACTCCAGGACCTTTACAGAGCCACTCCTTCACTGCCAGAGCAGTGTATTTGGGATCATTTTCATCCTGGAAGGCCCAGCCACGTTTCATGTTCAATGCTCTTACAGATAGAAGGAGGTTTTGGCTTACAATCTCACAACATGTGGCCCTGTTCATTCTTCCCTTAACACGGATCAGCCCCAAAGCATGATGTTTCCACCCTCATGCTTAACAGTAGGTATGGTGTTCTTGGGATGCAACTCAGCATTATTTTTCCTCCAAACATGGCGAGTGGACTTGACTACCAAAAAGCTCTATTTTGGTCTCATCTGACCACATGACCTTCTCCCATGCCTCCTCTGGTCATTGGCGAATTTGAAATGGGACCTTAAATGTCCTGCATGATTTTGAACCATGATGGCATAGTGTGTTACTAATGGTTCTCTTTGAGACTGTGGTCCCAGCTCTCTTCAGGTCATTGATCAAGTCCTCCTGTATAGTTCTGGGCTGACTCCTGACCTTTCTCAGAATCATCCTTACCCCATGAAGTGAGATCTTGCATGGAGCCCTAGACAGTCATCTTGTGTTTCTTCCAGTTTCTAATAATTGTGCCAACAGTTGTTGTACAAAAGATTAGGTTTATTTGTTACAGTTTCTTAGTTGGGTATTCATGTAGTTATTTTCACCACTAGGTGGCAACCCAATTCACTAGTGTTCTATCTAACGCACAACATAGAGCAGAGCAGAGAGATATCCATGTGACACAGACTCATATTGGTTGGTCTCATCAATTGTGTGCGTTCATTAAAAGTGAGTAATTGCATTTTATTTAGGATTCATCTTTGGTTAAGCTCAAAGGCAGTATTTACTATGTGTAATGAGTGTTGTATTTGGTTAAACTCTACTAGTAATTGAGACCTGTTCATTGTTAGCTACTTAGCATTGCCTGATTGAAGCATATGGGTTCTATATGACAATGTGATTTGCATGGCTAACTGTATTAATGTAATATTGTGTGACATGTACTTATGTTGGGCGAGTCACTGATGGTTCTGATCAGTACTTACATTCTTACACATTTGTTATCTTAAATTAGGAATGTTTTATGTTGTAGCAGGTCTTTATTTATTTATTTGTAATGTTAATGGAAGCACTTATAGATTAGTGTTTCTAATTGCAATTATTGTTTTCTTCTTCATAGAAAACACACACACACACACACACACACACACACACACACATACACATACGTGCAGCTACACACACTCATCACGCTCTTGAGACCTGTACCAAATGATGTCTCTCTACAATTCAAATTAAAGACAAGTTCAAGTTATATCCTGGATTGGTTAATCTCTTCTCTCATCTCAACTCACCTGAACATAAATAATTGTTGTCCTAACCCGACCCCTGCTAATCCACCTATAATCAGCCACAGTCCCCATTACAGTTGTTGCCTTCTCACCAAGCTGTTTGCCTATTGTCCTGTAGCCCATCGCAGCCTTGTGCAGGTCTAAAATTTTGTCCCTGTTGTCCTTAGAAAGCTCTTTGGAGTGTGAGTGATTGAGAGTGTGGACAGTTGCCTTTTATAGACATAACAAGTTCAAACAGGTGCAATGAATACAAGTAATTAGTGCAGAATAGGAGGGCTTCACAAACAGGTCTGTAATAGCCAGAATTCTTGCTGGTTGTTTATTGACCAAATACTTATTTTCCACCATAATTTACAAATATATATTTAAAAAATCCTACAATGTGATTTCCTGGATTTTTTTCTCTAATTTTTCTCTCATAGTTGAAGTGAACCTATGATGAAAATGACAGACCTCTCTTGTCTTTCTAAGTAGGAGAACTTGCACAATCAGTGGCTGACCAAATACTTTTTCCCCACTGTAGGTGATACATTTTGAATCATAAAACTTATTTTGCTCAAATTTTTTCTCCTTCTGCTGTTACCAAGCACAATTCTGGTTGTGTTTACATAAACATAATACCATCTCTTGCTGTGTGACAAAAAACAAAACAATAATTTTGAGTATATGTATGTATAAATGCTCTCAACTCACCCCCAAATTTGACATACTACAGTAACTGCTCAATCAAATGAATAAGATAATTCAGATTCAGAAAACTTTATTCATCCCCGAGGGGCAATTGAGGGCGCACAGAGCAACAATGTCATAAGAAATAAAAAAGAGAGAAAATTTTAAGATATAAATAATTATATGCAATTAATGTATACATGCAATTATAATAATTATATGCAGTTAATGTATACATGTCACATCTGAATAACGCAACCCGGTAGTTTGGAATGTAAGTGAGTAGTACAAATAAATATAAATATAAAGTGATTGAGCATTTGAGATACATACAAGATATAAGTGATTGAATGTAAGAGGTATTACAAAAAAGAGCAAAATGCAGTGTTTGAGTGCATACGCGTGTAATGTGAAAGTTTGTAAAGGTCTGCTATAAATCAGTCTGATGTTGTGGTGTATATGTTTTTTGATCCAAGTCTTTTTATTGATTATTTTTATAATATACAGAAAAAAACAAACACAGTCCCGTAACCCTTTAACTTCCCCCACCCTACCCCCAGACCTGATTGGAGAAAAAATAAATACATAAATTGAAAAAAAGGTTCTACACATTTAAAAAAACATATACTAAAATATAAATATATGTGAAGAAAAACATACATTTATAATGAATACAATGAAATAGCAAAGCATATAGTAACTTAAAACATGTACATGCTGCATGTGAGATACATAATGGTTCTTAATGGGCCATGCTTCTAGCTTCTGTATTTTCCAAAAATGTCAGGAAGGGCTGCCAAGTTACATTAAACCTCTGTACTGACCCTTGATTTGGAGAGAGAGGGTCCTTCCATCTAAATAATATTAGTCTTCTGGCTAGTAAAGTACAAAAAGCCAGCACGTTACACTTCTGATGACATAAATGAGTATTTAATGGTAGGACACCAAATAGTGCAATATAAGGCGAATAGTCCAGTGGTACTTCCAGAATTTTTGAGAGCGTATCAAAAATGGATTGCCAAAAATGTTATAATTTTGGACATGTCCAAAACATATGTAATAAATTTGCAGGGTCTTGTTTGCATCTATTACATATAGGGTCTAAATTTGATCTAATTTTAAATAATCTGACTTTGCTCCAATGAAGTCTGTGTACCACTTTAAATTGCACCACTGAATGTCGCTGACAAATAGATGATGTGTGTATCCTCCGAATAATTTCCTGCCAGACTTCTTCTGGAATCTGACTGCCCAGGTCCTCTTCCCATCTACTTTTGAGGTTATCCAGGGTCGTAGGATTATGTGTACTAAGTAGTATGTATATTCTGTGAACAGTATTTGTAGTTATCTGAAGAAATGAGATCTAGGAATGTTACATTTATTTATCAGTTGTTCAAGTGATGCAAAACTGTTGTCAAAATTGAGGTCTTTTACTGTTAGAATTCCTCTATTAAACCAAGTGCTAAATCCCCCATTTAATGTTGAGGGAGTAAACATATGGTTTTTAATTATTGGACTAAATATAGGTTTATTGAGTTTAAATGATCGCCGAAATTGGTTCCATATTTTTACTGATTGTACAACCACAGGATTTCTACTATAATAGGAGACTGATTTTTCCCACTGGAGTTTGGAGCACAATAAAGCTGGTAGGGAGGTAGAATTGCATGATGAACTTTCTAGGATTACCCACTTAGGACTGTCAGAACTGTCCAAACTCTCCCTCCAGTACAGTAGTGCTCTAATATTAGCTGCCCAATAGTAGAACCGGAGATTTGGGAGTGCCATGCCACCTTGGGAGCGAGGCTTCTGTAACACATTTTCGAATACGTGTTTTTTTTTTGTTCCAGATAAAAGTCGATATTAGTGTGTCTGTGAGTTTGAAAAAAGAACTGGTTAAAAAGATGGGGACATTCAGAAATAAATATAGAAATTTAGGCACTACATTGATCTTAATTGTATTGATCCTCCCTCCCAAAGAGAGAGGTAGTAAATCCCAGCGTTTAATATCTTCCTTCAGGCTAGGAGAGAAGGGGATCATATCAAGGGGAGAAAGTTGGACTTGTAGAGATCTTTATAATGTGTGATCCATATAGATATAGATAGATAGATATATACTTTATTAATCCCTTGCGGGAAATTCAGGTCCCAGCACTGCTGGCAGGGCAGCCGCTTGCGCAGCGCCAACCTTGTATATTCCTAAATATTTGAATTTTGTGTTACTAATTTTGAAGGAGGTTGCACTAAAAGAAATATTCTTAGCAATTTGATTAATTGGTTTTAGTTCACTTTTGGAGAGATTAATTTTGTAGCCAGATTATTTATTAAATAAATCTAGTAGTCTCGGAATGCATGATAGAGGGTCTGATATATATCATCTGCATAGAGTGATAAATTATGTTCCTGCCCTCCCTGATTGATTCATTTTATTTGCATATCCTGACGTATAGCTAATGCCAATGGTTCAATAGCTATCGCAAAAAGAAGTAGGGATAATGGGCAGCCCTGACATGTACCTCGTTGTAATTTAAAATAATTAGATAGGTTATTTGTACGTACACAGGCCATAGGGGAGGAATATAGAGTCTTGATGTAGGACACAAATTTAGGGCTAAAACCAAACCTTTCAAGTGTACAGAAAAGGTAACCCCATGTAACTGCACAGAAGAGGATTTTTATCCTTCTTTAAGATAAGTGAGATGGTCGCCTCCTGCATAGTTGGAGGGAGGGACTGAGAGGCAAGTGATTCCTGAAATACAGAGAGGAGAAGTGGAGTGAGTTCTTCTGCAAATGTCTTAAAGAACTCTGCCGGATGTCCATCTGGCCCTGGACACTTACCACTCTGCATGCTTCTGGTTGATTCTATAATCTCTGAAATAGAAATATCTTCCTCTAGTTCTGTGGCTAATTTAGAATTTATCCTAGGTAGATTGAGATTCTGGAAGAAGTTATTCAAAGCAGCGTCATCCCCAGGAGGCTCAGATGTATAGAGGGAGGAATAATATTGATAGAAACATGTATATATTTTTAAGTGATCAGTATGCTTTAAACCATGTTCATCAATTATTTCGGGTATATACTGATTGGCAGCTTTCTGAAGAAGTTGGTGTGCATTTATTTTCCCGGCCTTCTCCCCATGTTCATATGAACTATGTCTAGATTTTAAAATTAGGTTCTCCGCTTGATGTGTGGAGAGAAGATCAAACTCCATTTTTAGCATCAGACGTTGTTTAAGAATATCATCTGAAGGGGAGTGAATATGTATTGTATCTAACTTCTGAATATCATCCATCAGCTGTTTAAGTCTGTTTTCCGATGCATGACAGAATATGAAATAATCTCTTAAGTATGCTTTCATTGACTCCCATACTGTTGACATTGGCATTCCTTGGGTCTGATTACAAGGTGTTTTTTCACTTCTCAAACTGCCCCAATTACAATGGGACAGTCTGGGAGGATGTTTTTTTTTTTATCTCCTATCTTTCCCAATGTTAATTCTGTTATTTTCAATCTTATGCAATTTCATTGTACTTGTTGCAATGACAATAAAACCTACCCTTACCTTATACACCTCTAGATGCAGGAAAAGGGCCACCTGCATCATGAAGGACCCCACCCACCCAGCACACTCACTTTTTGTCCCGCTCCCTTCTGGCAGGAGGCTGTAGGCCATAAAGTGTAAAACCACCAGACTGAGGAACAGCTTAATTGCAGAAGCTGTTAGACTCTTAAGCGAGCACTAGTTCAAAACACTTATTGTAATGCATTGTAATGCTCTTTAATGATTTTATTGTAACATTGTCTGAACTGAAGAGTAGTTTGGACTCTAATCTGTCTGTACTAGCTGAGGTAATTCTCTTAATGGAAACAAAACACTGTTGTACATCACTCTGGATAAGTCTGAAAATTATATGTATAGAACCTGTATATTATATAACAGTAGAGACACCAACATGACCAATGTGTGTCAAAATACCTGACCAATAAATTTAATTAACATTTTCAGGTGAGCTCTGAGTTATCTAGAACCAGTCTGTAAATGTATATTACAGAACAAGGGGAAAAAACAAAGACAAGGCAGATCTGAACACGAATAAAATCACAGAGGAGCTACACCAGAAGTCCATGTACTGTACATTTAATCCATTCAAAATAGAGATTAAATGTGTTTTTAATGAAAATATGTTTTTATAAGTTTTCCTGTATCTTGTAGACTTTCTCGTCTCTCTCGGCTCCTCCTGGACCTGCAGTCTCTCCCACCATCACTGACCGTTCTGTCCACTCTTTTGAGGACGTAGTAAAGTGTGTATCTGAGCTGAGGGACAAAGTGGAAGCATTGTGTACAGATGAATATGTAAAAACCAGACACACAGGTAGGTTCTGGATGAAATTATTTATCACTTTCTTATTTGTCATGTTCAGAATGTTTGATCTGTATAGATTAGAAAAAATGACCTGAGACAGTTTTCTGCTCAGCATCGCTCTGCTGATGAAGCCTGACTGTGTAATTACACTGTTCTGCTCTCACTGTTCAACCTGAACCCAGCTAAGCAGACAGACAAACTCTTTGACAAATGACAGGTGTATGGTCTTCTTTATTGAGACGTTTTCATTCAAATGGCGAAAGAGTGAAACTAACAAATTATAAAGCACAGTTTTTTCAGATGTTTGCTTGCATTGTGAATACTACACAATCAAATACATTCTGAACATATAGAAAATTAAACATGAGATGCATATAGCAAATTAACATGAATACTTGAATAGGGACTGTGTAATCAACTCTTTTAACACACTGGATAAGTTCACAAATGTAGCTGCATATTCATTACAAAGGCAAAAAGTGCAAAGATGCAAATCAAAATCACATGGCATCACTATGTAACCACACCATCGATGTAAACATAATTAACTGTGACTATCTTAAACATTTCTAAACCAAAAGTAATCATATTGCATGAAGGTGTGCTAAACAGCAACATTACTTACAGACAGTGCTTTCCATAAAGCAACAAAGATGGATGGATATTCATTCATTCATATAGATTCAAACACACTTAATTACAATCATACACAGGATAAGATGTAAAATATCCTATGCCAAACCATTAGAGCTTCACATAGGGCCCACCCTACTCTCTTACCACCAGC
>BRDA01003413.1:25453-44452 GCA_036984385.1 Crenuchus spilurus
CTGGCTGCTTTTACTGTTTTTACAGCGACGTGAGTAAACGAGAGAAGCCAACGCTGCCTCACACACTACACACATGTGTACAAGCACAAAGACATAAAATCTGATCTGACCTCACATTCAGGTCACATGTCCACAGATCTGATATCTGATCTAGAACCACATATGAAAGTGACTCGGATCTGATGTGAAAAGATGGGATTTCACGTCCACACAGCCTGAAAACATCAGATCTGAGCCACTTCAGTCTGATAATGTGAACTTGGATTGGGAACTTGGGTAATGTGAAGGAGATTGGATGACACTGACATCCATTACTTGTGAGCTACATGAGCAGCACCAGTGCTAGTAAAGATCAGCTACAGCATTTAAACAGTATAAATTATATATTTTTTGCTGAGGCACCCATTTAAAGCTGATAAACCTCTGTATTTGCTACAGAATGTGGAATACAAAGGCATGGACCCATGCTGTTGTGTGTACAAATGGATTTGGTGGTTGCCTGGATGTTTCCAGCAGGATTTTTGTTAGAAGTCCACAAGCATGACAGCGCCTTTAATTGATTCCACTGTCCAGGCCACATATCTCAATCCAACAGCTTTGGGGTGATGCAGAACAAGGTGTTGGCAGTGTGACCGTGTGGGCAGAAATCCGCAGGCCAGAGCAAACACACGTTTGGAGAATCTAGAATGTTCTCTCACGGTTCCCTTTGGTTCAGCTAATTTATGCACATTATCAGTGAAAAATATTCTAGGTGAGGCTGTCGGAGTCATATTCAGTCAGTTTCCACAATATTACTGAACACAAACTGCAGGACAGCAGAGCTCTGTGGTGACGTCACTATTTAATGGTCATTAAAGACTAATAGTTAATGAAAACTGTCATCACATGTAAGTGTGTAAAGACAGAACGTACAGTATGTATCATTAGATTAGCAGCTGAGTCACTAACATCTACAATAAAATGAGCAGAAACACTATTAAGACTAAACATTAGCATTTCTACACACATGTATTACATCAATAACGTCAGACGCTCCTAAAACCACTGACACACTCTGCTGGGGGCCAGAAATCAAGGCAACAGATTGGAGGATGCTGATTGGCTATATTTATGCTGCGTCAGCAGGTCAGTGATTGGCTGCTGCTTCTCTGACTGGCTGATATTTCTGTTGCCTCAGAAGAGAGAGAGAATGAACCAGGAAGCTATTTTCAATATAAGTGATATATTACATATTATTGTGCATGTGTAACACATACAGACTTAAAATATGTAGATTTTGATTGTTTTAAACATATTTATTTGCACTTTGTTGTACTTAGTACAGTACAGATCTTAGTACAGATCTGGAAATACACCCCATGGTATCATTACTATATATTTGATATGTGTCAGTAACATCTATCTCTCTGACTCAGGAGCTGCTGAAGGAGTTTGATGAGTCAAATGGCAACGGCTCCATTCAGTTAGTGACCTCCACGACACCTAACAAAGGCCTGAGTCAAGACACTCAACAAGAGGTGACTGAGCAGCCTGTGCTCTCTGAAGGGGAAGAGCAAATGGAGAAGAAGCAAGAGAACAGCTGTGGTCTGTCCTCGGTTAAGCAGGTGTCTCGCAGAGCAGTGTCCATGATGAGTGTTGAAAATCCCCACAACATTGACAGGCATGCACGCACCCTGTTTCCTGTGGCTTTTCTTCTGGTCAATATCTTTTACTGGCTGTATTACCTGTTCATTTAGCAGAACAAACAGACTCACCTGCTCCACAATGGCCTAATGAACCCAGTGACTGAATGCACTACTAAAACAAACTCTCCTGACTTCAAGTGCCCTGATCTGGATCCATACTCCATTTAAGTCAACCCTCAAAACAAGCTGTAGGATAACAGCACAAGGACTTCTGGTGATGGCATTGTTGTTGGCTGTCATATGTAATTGCCTTTGTGTCACAATGTATTTTCTTTGCCAGATGGGACAACTGGAATCTGATTGTTATTGTCATAAAGTCCATGTGTATGTTGTCAAAGTAAAACTATTAATTAATTTACTTATTTATTTTATTCGTTTCTTTAATTACAACTGCATTGCAGCTTACACGCAATAGCGTCGTCTGACCACAGGCGGCAGCATTGATAAGCAAGGTAAAGTGGCAGCACTGCAGAAGAACAGCGGCAGCCAATCAGAAGGCAGGTTGTCTTTTAAAAGCGGGAAGTTTGCAATCAAAACAAACTCTTGTTCAGCAGAGGAGATTTAGGCGATTAAAGCTCTACTTACAGCTCATTAAAATCTTCACACAGTCAGCGGTAAGTTAGCAAACATATCTTAAATGGTTTAACTGTCTTTAAACTGAAGATTAATTTAGGTTAATGTGTAATTACTGCCTAAAATAAACTAACGTAGCTAGAGCTGTTTTATTATAAAACATAACAATGAATAGCGAATTAACATGACTTACGTTTTATTTTTCACTGGAAGCCCCGAATAAATAAATAACGTTAACTTTAAAATGTCTTAATTTCAGTCTAAGGCTGAATGTGAGGGTTGCCAGGTGTTAAAAAACCTCAACCTCTGCACAAGCTACAAAATCTAAAGCGTCTACTCGCTGATATGAGAAGTTTTTTTTGTTTGTTTTTAAAAGAAAAGTAACGGTGTACTCCTAAATCTGTAGGTGTCTTAATTCGCTAGGTGTACGCTGGCATTTACTTTTTTTATTTCTATTTTTCTGTTCTATACTTGTGATTTTGTTTATTTATTTTTATGTAAGAAGAAAATACCTACATAATTATAGGGATTTTCACCTAAAACATAATATACCAATTTCCTTCCTCTTTTCTCTGTATTTTCAGAAAATAGCTATATTTAGCGTAAAAAATGGGGATCTGGCAATATTATCTGTTTATAGTCGTCTGATTCGGTCCTACAAATGTGCACAGGGTTGCCAGATTGGTACAGTGGTATTCAGACAAAGCGTGTTTCAAAAGCATAGAAAATGCCCAATAGTGCACATCAAAAAACGTCAGAGTTAAACTGCTCATATCTTTAAATGTACAGATCAGTAATTACAAATAACTCAAATTTTAATATTTATGTCTTAAGTTATATAAAGGTTTTTACTGTGTTTTTTTTTTGATGGGACACATGAACCCCTATGCCCAAATAAGAATAAACTAGGAAAAAGTATAACTACTAATGCATATCTAAACTTGCTTTCCTTTTTATAAACATTTAAAAAATGCCCAATCTGGCAACACTGGATGAACTAATTCCAGTACATACTAATTCACTGCTCAAAAAATAAAAGGAACACTAAAATAACACATCCTAGGTCTCAATGAATAAAATATTCCAGTTGAAAATCTTTATTAAATAGTGGAATGCGTTATGAACAAAATAACTTAAAATGATCAATGTAAATCAAAATTATTACCCCTTGGAGGTCTGGATTTGTAATCATTCTCAAAATCTCATACCACCCTCATGGAGTCTGTTTCTGACAGTTTGAGCAGAAACATGGATATTAGTGGTCTGCTGGAGGTCATTTTGCAGGGCTCTGGCTCTGCTCCTCCTGTTCCTCCTTGCACAAAGGAGGAGGTAGCGGTCCTGCTGCTGGGTTGTTGCCCTCCTACGGCCCCCTCCATGTCTCCTGGTGTACTGGCCTGTCTCCTGGTATCTGCTCCATGCTCTGGACATTGTGCTGACAAACACAGCAAACCTTCTTGACACAGATCGCATTGATGTGCCATCCTGGATGAGCTGCACTACCTGAGCAACTTCTGTGGGTTGTAGACATCACCTCATGCTACCTCTATGGTGAGAGAACTGACAGAATGCAAAAGTGACCAAAACATCAGCCAGAAAGGATGAGAACAGAGAAAAGGTCTGTAGTCACCACCTGCAGAACCACTCCTGAACAGGGGTTGTCTTGCTAATTGTCTCTCATTTCTACCTGTTGTCTGTTCCATTTGCACAACAGCAGGTAAAACTGATTCACAGTCAGTGTTGCTTCCTAACTGGACAGGTTGGTTTCACAGAAGTGTGGCTGACTTGGAGTTACATTGTGTTGTTTAAGTGTTCCCTTTATTTTTTTGAGCAGTGTATAATACAGGCACTTTCTCAGTATGTGACATGACTGAAATACTGAATAGTCTGTTTTTGTTGCAGACGTGTAAATTGAAACATTCAAACAATATTTCAAAATGACTGAGCAGGGTTGTTGTAGTTGTTTTATTTCAGGCAACATTAACAAACAGTTGGTCAGGGGTGGCAAACTTCAGTACTGGAGCGTCAGTGTCCAGCGCAGTTTAGTGACACTACAGTAAAACCTGATGTGATGAATCAGGTGTGTTGTCAGGAAGATCACCAAACTGCAGGAATCTCAGTCCAGGACTGGAGTTTGACACCAGGAACTATGAGGTTTAGATGGTTTTCAAAAACCTTTCCACCTGAAGATTGATATTTTTTTTATTTTTTTTTTAAATAAATGTTGATCAGAAGTATTAAGCTTCCCATCTTTACTTCAGGAAGTTATTTTTTTAACGACCCAATATGCCACAATCTTTTTCTGCCAAGTTAGAACCAACAAAAATAAGCCAATTTAAAGCCAACTATAAAATCAATTATTTATATTCAACATTTTACATGTTGTGCTGCACCAAAACTCACTTTTTAACTTCACCGTTTAGGAGTGTAAAGCATTGTTATTGGTATGATAAATATTGCCCAGGTCTAATTTAACACAAAATTAAGCTTTTCATGTTTGAAGAGCCTCTGTGTTCTGAAAACAAACTGCTGTTATTTCTAGGCTGAGACACCATGGATACCTTGCTTTACGTTGACCAGGAAAATGGCAGACTCTCTGTGCCAAACTTCAAATCTCGGCAGAGGCTTCAGTCGGCGCCTGGTAAGCTCGCTTAGACCTGCTGAGCTCTCGACTTTTACTAGTGACCGCAAATTGTGGTTCAGCAGTTGGTACAGAAAGACTGTACATTTTGATGAAGCCACGTGGCTGAATTTAATGTAATGCTAATCTGCTGTGAAGAAGTGTGTAATGATTTAAAAACTACCACAAAGATGTTTCTATAACGTTTGTTGTTAAATGAGATGAGCATTCTTTTCATTCTTACAGAGCAGCTTATGAAAACTCCACTTCATGTAAAAAAGCAACTCGGCGCACATGTTCAGTCAGCCCGGAAAGCTTTGGGAACAGTCAACAAGGTGGTCTCGACCCCGGCAGCCTCTCATAAAGGTGACGTGAGGAGTAAACCTCTTACAGCCCAGGTTGGTTAATGAAATTCCAAGAAATTTCCAGCAACTTTGTTTCCATTTTCATTAACACCAGTTTTGCTTATAGCAGTGTACAGTCCCCCCTCAGCCTGTATTTGAGGACTACTCCGAGATTGAGAAGTGCTTCCCATACGACCCCAGTGGTAGGCATCTTGCAGATTTATAAAGTCATTGATTCTGGTTCCGTCACTGATTATTTCCTGAAACTCCTTTAGACTTTGAAACGTACAGCGTACCAGAAGAAGTCTGCCTCAGCCGCTTGCCGTTGGCTGGTTTGGCAAAACAGCAGTGGCTTCCAGCTCCTCTTGAAGAGGATTTCATCATGATGGATCCATGTTTGCCACAATCGCCTCTTAAGATGCCGTCAGGTATTTCTGCTGTTCCAACACTTAAATAATACAGGAGAGGGAGGGCTGTAACACAAGATTGGCAGTGGTGGTGCAGGCACGAGTACTGAATTTTACAGCAGCCATTATCTCATTAGAGCACCACACGCAAGTGTATTGTGGTGAGATCTCACATCTGTTGTTTATTGTTGGATTTTAACTTGAGGAGTACAGTTTATCAACTTTTAGTGAGGTAAAGTAGTTCCTCCCCTGCTATAACAGGCTGTGTATCAATCATGGTCCAGGAACATCATTTACAGATACTGATCTGAGGTTGATATATCAAAGTTAAGCTCTTACATCAGTGAAGCTGCTGGTAGAAGCAGATAATAGTTTTTGTTGATACTAAACTGACTTTGTCCTCTTCTAACAAGCTGTAAATACATGAAGTCCAGTTATTTAACTGTGATGCTGGGGCCTTTAGGTTATGTGCATGTGGTGGAGTAATACTTAGAGCTTTGGTCAGTGACGTTATCCTCCAAACATCAGCACTCCTAGAACATCTCTCGGCCAATCAGATTGCAGGGTCAGGTCTAGTGATGGTATAAATAAAATGACTTTTATTGAAGAGGTATTTAAATGTCTTTTTACAGAGAGCTGCAGCGATGACCTGAAACTATTCCTAGAAGCGATCAGTGAGCTGACTGTGGACTTCCCCCCGGAGTGTGAAGACTGAAGCAAAAATTTTATATTGTGTGGGTTTTGTTTGTTTTATAATAAATTCTTTATTCATATACTGGCTTTTAATTTTAGCTACAGAAGTTGAATAAAATATTGGATGTAGAATTCATTAATGGTCCGGTTCTCTCATTCACTGACCAATATTTAAGTAGAACACTAGACGGGAAGGAGACCACAGGGAATTTAGACTACACTTACACTGGAAATCTTTTCATATAAATGATCT
Source organism: Crenuchus spilurus (assembly GCA_036984385.1). Taxonomy (NCBI): domain Eukaryota; kingdom Metazoa; phylum Chordata; class Actinopteri; order Characiformes; family Crenuchidae; genus Crenuchus; species Crenuchus spilurus. Next base: position 32,026 of record BRDA01003413.1, read on the forward strand.
GGAACATCAACATTGGAGGCTACTGGCAAAATCAATGTCCAACACATTCTAAGTATATTCCAGTGTAGTCTGTCAAATACAAATCTTCTCATTTTATTAAAATGCAATAACTTAATATAATTAGAGATGCACCGACATGTTTAGTCAAATACTGAACACGATTCTTCATTTCATTATGAAATTAGTAACTAAACTGAGTCAGACATGAATGTATTTTAATAAGCTGGTTTGATATTGGATTTAATAACATGAGTTAACATTATACAAATATAAAAGAATAATCAGACAATTGTTACATTACTAATATTTAATAAAATGATAAATGTCTAGAATGATGTTTAATGCGAGTGCCACTGGCTACAAACACTTCACATTTCTTCTGGTAACTGTGAGACGCTCCCTAACACTGCAGCAGCTGAGCACAAACACAAAGCTAAGCGGCTGTATTCTGGCTTCATCTTGAGTGTAGTTTAGTCAACGTTGCAAATAACGGCGTCATTTTGTCAGTAACGGGATAAAATAATTAATTACTTCTCCTGTCGTTATAACGCCGTTGACGTTACTGGTCATTAAAAGCGGTGCGTTACTATATATTGATATACTAACAGTAATCCGAGCGGACCTCTGCTCAGGCTAGTGAGGAGTAACAGGTGTTACACCGAGAACTGTGACCTGTCGAGATCTGTGACTTGATAGAAGAAGTCACAGATCTCGATAGGTCACAGTTCTCGGTGTAACACCTGTTTAACTCAAGTCAGTAAGCGATTGGCTAAGGCAGCGTTATGGTAGCCAATCAGAGCCAGTGTTTTTACACGTGTGCCGAGAGGCAGAGGAGCAAGCCGAAGAAAAGTTAGCATTTTCAAGGTGGCGATATAAACATTATTTTAAATTCATTGAGGTTAAAGGCAAAAACGTGCATGTAATGTGTACATTATGTCCTCGGGCGAAGACTTTGTCCACATCCACTGTAAGCAACTCTAATTTAATAAAGCATCTCACAACGACCCACCCAGCTACAAAGTTAGCAACCACCGTCCACTAGCAAAGGACTCGGAGCAAAATCCTTATTCTTTGACAACTTTTTTTTTTACTGTAATGCAAATAGTTACTTTCCCTGGTAACGAGTTACTTTTATTATAGAGTAATTCATTTACTAAGTTACTTTTTTTTAACAAGTAGTGAATATAACTAATTACTTTTTTAAAGTAACGTTCCCAACACTGCTGAATGGCCAAAAAGTCATGGTTAACCTTGTATAAATCTCTTTCTGCCATTTTCATCTGAGTAAACTCGGTTGCCAAATATTCAGTGCATCCCTAATTATATTGTATCCCAATTCACTCTGCTGTATTCTGCCATCTGAGAGAGGAAACTGCATTGTGGTATGTTGTACACTTACTGTATACCATGGGTAACCGTGTTCACCAAGAATTCACACAGCACTGCAAAATGTGACGTCAGAACACTTAAGTAAATAGGGCTGAACTTCATCCAAGGTATCTGTCCAGTCGCACCATTTTTACCCCATGGTAGCTGCCTCCCCCGCGCAGTGATTTAAATGAATCCAGAGTCGCACAAAAATGATGCATTTATTATACGTCCCCTCATCCATGTCAAAAGACAATAAAGTGCAAGTGTTACTCACATTAAAAATGGCAGTTTTGGTGCTAATAAAATAGAACATGAGGTGAAAAGTATCAATTAGATAAAGTCAGCTAGTTAAAATAAAGCAATGCTGCAGTTATTGTTAGAATAAGAAACAGTCAAAGGCACAATGTTAATAGCACCAGTTTTGTTAAGGCCAAAGTACAAATTAGTAAAAACATTATTTACACATCAGCAGTCACGATCCCTGCTAAAGGGAAACCATTTCAAAAATGATTATATACAAAGTCAAGTGGACCAACGGCTGTCTCTGGTTTTCCATCCATCTTCTCCGTGCTTCTTACACCACCTCTTCAAACGTCTAACATACTCTAACATCAATCAAGACACTTTCACTGTCCTCCATGTCTCATATATGCCCTTCAACATTTATACTGCTTCCAAAACTCACACCAGTGGGGCTCATTCTTGTGTGCGGAGGGGTGTTGTGATTTACAGGGTGTCCCGTTTTCGTCTTTACCCAAACAGTGAGTGACTAACACTAATGAAGATCTGGTGATGAAACGATTATATAAACCTCAGTCTGTGTGTAAAAGACTGACATGTGTGATTACAGTGCAGGTAGACGGTGTGCATTTCTGATTACTAATATCTGTGGCTGTAGGAGTGGAGGCCGGCGCCCGTCCAGCCGTCTCCATTAAAGTCCTCAGTTATCCTCATGGACCCAGCACAGGACGCTGGTTATTTCACCCTCAGAACTGTGCAGAGATTTGTGTATAATGTACAGCGCACAGTACAGGAGGAAGTGTTGTATAATGTATCGGTGCATAGTGTTCATGGTGTGAATGTACTGGATAAACTACATTCAGAAGATACAACAGCTGCCAAATAGCTCCATGTAGACCTGATCAGGATGCTGGATATTTTCAGTACATCAGACCGATGTTTATTTAATCTACATTTCATCACCAGATCTTCATTAAAGTTATTCATGATTGATGGGTAAAGAAGCAAATGGGACACTGTATAATATCTGGATTACACTTTTCCAAGATTTTGCGACATGGGCTTTGTTCAATAAAAGAAAATGAATTATGTGAAAAATGACCTTCCTTGTCACTGCTTTGACTCGGGTTGCCAGTTATACTGAGACTAGCAGATGTGTATCTGAACAGAGCAGTCTCTCAAGTCATCACTTCTTCAGGTCCCTTTCTTAGATTCCCATTCCTGAAAGAAAAGACCACACAGAGTGTTTACGTTTTCCAGCACATTTCTATTAGCAGTAGTGTTGCTATCCAAATCATTTTGAAAGGTAATGATGCAAAGGCAGGTGACTCGGGGGATGTATATTTATATAAGGGAGATGTATCTCATCTATCTTCATGGCAGAACTAAACGATTTTGGAAGCTGGTCCAGGTTTCCTGACAGGATGAGCCCGTACTGACTGATGAGGAGCATTAAAACCCAGTTGGCAATTGATTTAATATGTTTCATGCAACCCCACTGATAGATGCAGCACACTGAGCTTTAGCACTATTTGGCTGTTTGTCCTGTGTGATAAATAATGCTGTGAATTCTCATTTCTTTGTTTACCTTGGCCTTCTGCATGACGTTTCCCTTTGTGGATGCGTAGATGGATGGGGGGCGTTTGCGCAATTCGGAGGCACAGTTGACTGGGAGGAATGACTCGATGTAGTGTGTGTCTGTCTTCTACAGAAAAGCAGAAAGCCAGTTCAGTGTTAGATAACTGACTGAAAAAAATAAAGTTCTTCACATCATCAGAGTCATTATACATACAGGGGTTGGACAATGAAACTGAAACATTGTCATGTTAGTGTGGGAGGTTTCATGGCTAAACTGGACCAGTCTGGTGGCCAATCTTCATTAATGTCACATTGCACCAGTAAGAGCAGAGTGTGAAGGTTCAGTTAGCAGGTAAGAGCACAGTTATATAGTATATTACAATGCACACAACATTATGGTGACATACCAGAGTTCAAAAGAGGACAAATTGTTGCTGCACGTCTTGCTGGCGCATCTGTGACCAAGACAGCAAGTCTTTGTGTCTAAATATTATTGAGCCACTTTGGGGTGTTTTGGAGGAGCGAGTCAGGAAACGGTTTCCTCCACCAGCATCACGTAGTGACCTGACCACTATCCTGCAAGAAGAATGGCTTAAAATCCCTCTGACCACTGTGCAGGACTTGTATATGTCATTCCCAAGACTAATTGACCCTGTATTGGCTGCAAAAGGAGGCCCAACACCCACTAATCAATTATTGTGGTCTAAAACCAGCTGTTTCACTTTCATTGTCTGAAACCTGTATGTCTGTCAACACTTTCTGTACTGTATGAATAGCAACTGCTGTACAAGTTTATGTTACGTCTGTTCATTTATGACTGCAGTGCAACAAAAATGGCCGCCACACTTGTGATTTGGATCAACAATCGGCTGGTGCTGGTATGCCCATACTGCTGACAAAGTTGAAAATAAATGCCATGGAGCTGACGGTGCGCTCCAATTGTACTCAGATGTCAGAAGCAACTCCAGCAACAGCAACATCAGAATTCAAGATGGCTGCTACTCGCATCAACAGTAAGTAAACACTCTGCTAATTTGTATTATTTATTTCAATACAGTTCAATGTTTATCCGTAAACATGTAGCAACGAACAAAATACAGTGTGGAGCTCTGTTATCACCTGGTATTGCTTAAAATGGCGAGCAGTAGTGATGGCACATGTGAATCAGGGTGAAACATGTTCAAGCTTCATGTTCAATCCATTGCACTTCATAGATGTTCAAAATTATGCCAACACTCAAGACACTTCCTGAACCAGCGAGACTACAGATGACATCACTCACCCTTAACAATGCAAAGCAATCAAATCAATCAAAATTTATTTAGATAGCACTTTTTACAAATCAGCTTTACATAATTAGTATCATACAATTTGAATCTAAGTCCGATGTGAGCAAGCCCAAGGCAACAGTGACAAGGGAAAACTCCCTTAAGGCTGGAGGAACCAGACCAATCATCCTCCTCTGATCAAACTACTGATTGAGATATACATCATAAGTTAAGTCTGACATTGTGCTTTAGTGTAAAACAGTAATGATAATAATAGTGATCATTGCATCCATATTGGGTATCATAATTAAAATGAAGTAGCATTAGAGCTTCAGTCCTATCATTGCTAGTAGTAGATGTAAGTGAGCCTCAATATTTGCCTCAATTACCTGAAGCCTCAATATTTGCTTCATAAAAGACTTCCTGGATATCTCGACACACATTCTGAAGCCTCAGTACAACCCATCACTGGTGTATACTGTATAATGCTAATTTCTATTCTATCAAACTCCATCTACACTCTCCTTATAGTCCTGATCTCATCACCTGTTTGGTCCTGAGAGAAGCTATTAGAGGACGCCTGATGAAGAGGTGAAGACAGCGGCTCACAGCTCAGCCAAAAACATGTTTTAATGAAGGACCAAAGCTGGACAGTTCTGACTCACTCCTGTAATGTAGTTACCTTCTTTAAAGGCCTGTTTTCCACCGGTGCCCCCAAAGCTCCTCCAGCCAGAGACTTCTTCAGGTTCTCCTTAACCTGCGTGAGTCTGAGCTCCAGGTCCACACGTTCCCCCTCCTTCAGACGGCAGCTCTCCTCTAGCTGAGCCACGCGCTCCTCCAGAGTCAGCCTCTGCTTATCTACACCAGCAAACATCACATTTCCATTAGAAAGCCCACAGGAACACAGCGCACGGGGGCTGGATACCGAGGCATCAGAAAAGTTAAAGTAGGTGAAATAACGGAATATAACTCATCATTTATATGATTATATACACTAGCTCTTCCTCTGACACTTTTCTACAGCTTACCTAGTAAACTCTACGTCCTCACTATGCTCAGAACTCCGCTGCCAGAATCAAAAAAGTCTGCTCACATCACCCCTGCTCTCCATCAGCTTCACTGGTTACCTGTCTGACTGCATCCGCTACAAAACCCTTCTGCTGACCTCTAAGGCCTTGCATGGTTTATCTCCATCCTATCTCTCTGCTTTCTTATAGCCTCAGGATCCTCTACACTCACTTAGGTCCTCTGATTCTGCTCTGCTGGCTGTTCTGAGGTTTAGGCTGATCACTATTGGTGGCTGGTCTTTCAGTGTCACTGCCCCTTGCCTCTCTCTTAGATGATCTCCCTCTCTGTCTGTATTTACATCTAATTTAATTCTCCACCACCTTTCATTCTCCTTAAAGTGTTTCATTTCATTGATTGTAAAGCATCCTTGGGTTTGTGACAGGCACTATACAACTGTAACTTAAATAATAATAAATAATAATAATAATAATAATAATAATAATATTATTATTATTATTATTATTATTTCTATTATTATTACTACTACTATTATTATTATTAATAATTATTATTATTAATAATAATAAATTATTATTTCTACTATTATTTATTGTTATTATTACTACTACTACTATTTATTATTATTAATAATAATAATAATAATAATAATAATAATAATAATTATTATTATTATTTCTATTATTATTATTATTATTATTATTACTACTACTATTATTATTTATTATTATTATTACTACTGTCATGTCATGTCATACGCCGTCATCGCTTCGCGATGGTAGGCTGCACAGACGAGTCACTTCTCTCCAATGCCATCTGTCTCTGGTTGCTTGTAGCAGACTAGCACCTGATAATCCAGTCCATGTCTTGATGTTATCCATCCAGGTTATTCTTTGTCTTCCACGTCTTCTGACTCCCTCCACAAGTCCAGTCATAACACTTCCTTCAATGCTCTCATGTGCTGCCTCATCACATGACCAAAGTAACGTAACTTATGTGATTTAACGTGCATCAGTAACTCCTTTTGAGTTCTAGCATCTCATAGACTTGCTCAGTGGTCATCATCTTCATCCATGAGATCTTCAGCAACTTCCTGATGCACTTGTTCTCAAAAGCCTGAATACGTCTTTCTTCCTCTTTCTTCAGTGTCCAGGCTTCACATCCATATGTAGCTACTGGCCAGACCAAGGCTTTCATCAGTCTTAGTTTGGTGTTGGTGCTCATTGACTTGCTTTTCCACATCTTTGTCAATTTGACCATCACCAACATGCCCATGGCCATTCTTGTCTTCACTTCACTGGCACATATTACTACTACTATTATTATTTATTATTATTATTATTATTATTATTATTTCTATTATTATTATTATTATTACTACTATTATTATTTATTATTATTAATAATTATTAATAATAATAATTATTATTATTATTTTATTATTATTATTATTAATTAACGCTGATGTCTTTAAAAACAATTCAGAATGACAGCAAATCAATCAAGTACAAGTTTGAGACTTAACGCTGCTGAGCTGAATCAGTGAAATAAAACCCTGCAGCATCTGCTGTTGCTGTGTAAGACAGATGTTCTCCTCATCACTGGTGCTGTGTTGTGTTTTTGATGTATTCCCCAGAGAGCACTACAAGCTGTGGCCAATAGATGGGGCTAAAAATTCACTTCAAAGAAGCATCAGCAGGAATATTTGGGAGCCTACAGGGGGCAACATGTACTTAACAAAGAAAGGAAATGAAATGAGTGGCTCCAAAAAACAAAAAAGGTCACTTTAAGGTCCTTGACTGACTATAACATAATATTTTATAAATGATAAATTATAAGTAAACAGGTTTAATGATAATACACTATATATATATATATATATATATATATTAGTAACTACCTCATGTATTAATTCTAATTATCATGACGATTAGTTGAATAATCACTAAACAACAGGAATGGACTCCAGAATAATCAAAAGTCAGCTAAAACATAAACACTATTAAATCATGCAGAGAACTACATCTGTCCATTTCCAAAATATGAGCATCATTCAAATGAAGTTTAGTTTGAAATAATACATTTCATCCCGAGACTCTGTCTGATTCTCACCGGTTGCTCCCTTCATCTTCTCCTTGGCTTCTCGCTTGTCCTTACGCAGTGAGACCAGTGTGCTCCTGATGCCGTCTCGTTCTCTCTCCAGATCCTCTTTCTCTTTCAGATACCGGCGCGCGTCCTCCTCGGCCCGCGTTTTCCCATACCTCCCGTACTGATTCGCATCTAAAAAGGGCAGAAAAAGGTCAGGGGAGGGCTGTGGGAAGGTGGCAAGGCTCTTAACACCTCCACCGAGCCCACAGCGAGGTGAAGAGGATGGGGTGGAGGTTAGCCATAGATCAAAACTCAAACGCCTTATAAAGATCAGGTTGCACAGTCTGGCTTAAGGCCTTTGAAGTGACAGAGCGGGAACTTTCCCTGACCGCGGAGAACCAGGTGAGGTAGGCTTTTTCAAATTCCCCAGGACGTCAGACCCTCTGTTCATATTACTATGATGGTGAGCTGCAGACACTGATTAAGTCTGTGTAGATCTAATCTGTGGCAGACTTGGCCTGAGGTCATGTGACAGGGTTTGTAATCCATCCTTGCACATTTGATTGTGTTCACTGCTCTAGTACATCCACTCTCACACAAGTCTTAATTTAGCTGGATTATGGTGCAGAAAGTAGTACACAAGCACTGGTGTGACTCACTGGAGCCGTGACGTTTGAGGCTGATGTGAGGTTTGCTGATGCTTCTGTCACTGCTGACGGAGCGCCGCTTCACCAGAGAACCATCCTTCAGCCGTTTACTCGTCTGCTTTACAGAGAAACAAAGAAAGATAACACGGTGAGGGCTATTTTATTGTACACAGCAGGATTCCTCACTGTAACCAGGTAACGTAACCGTTTTCCGCCCACACAGTGGACAGGAGGTGAACATCAGGCAAATACACTTGCTTTACATTTTAAAATGTAAATGTTTTCCGCCGTGACACTCTTATAATTTGGAACATCGCTTGCTGTGTGCGTGTGCAGTGGTGTGAGTGTGTGTTCAGGCAGTGAGAGGACGGGGAGGAGGTACAGCTGTACAGACCTCCTCACAACGGCGATCGAGCTGAGACTAAAGTCACTGCACAACTTAAACAATCAACTACAACTGTCACCATTAAACACTTACAGTCTAATTACAATAAATGTTTTAATCATGTTAAGCTTCCTCACCCAAGATCAGGTTTGTAGATCTTGCGCATCCCCATCAATGTTATAAAGATCCTCAAATGACCCCTAAAATGAGGCAGAAATGGCATTTATGGCCACTGTGAAAAGCCTAATGTCCAGTCCAATAGACAGACCTCACTGTTGGGCTTAATCTACTTAGCGGAGTCCTGATTGGTGGCATATCCTCATGATTTGTTAATGCAAACAGCTCTTAAATAACAGTAATAACACTGACTCTAACGATGGTTTAAACATCTGAAATGTTCATAAAAGCTACATGCTGGGTGTTCACCACACTTAGACCAGGATAAGTGAATGATTACTGCTGAGACTGAGGCAGAAGTGGTGTCCATTGTAAACATAATGTATGGAAAACTGCTTGTGGAAGTTCTAGCAGGTTATGGCAGCCGTAAAGGCAGCAGTCTATTCCAAACTGATGAAACCTGAACCTCTGGGGAGGGGGGTTGTGACTGGTTCAGCAGGGGGTTAACAAGCCACTCAGAAGCTGCCCTCTGCTTACTGTTTGCACGCACACACACACACACACACAGCTCATCTCACACATACACAGTGCCAGCTGGCCAATAGAGGGCGCTATTTTAGGTGTGTAAGATAATCAATATCTACATACAGTGTATCACAAAAGTGAGTACACCCCTCAGATTTCTGCAGATATGTAAGTTTATCTTTTCATGAGACAACACTGACAAAATGACACTTTGACACAATGAAAAGTCATCTGTGTGCAGCTTATATAACAGTGTACATTTATTCTTCCCTCAAAATAACTCAACATACAGCCATTAATGTCTAAACCACCGGCAACTAAAGTGAGTACACCCCTAAGAGACTACACCCCTAACTGTCCAAACTGAGCACTGCTTGTCATTTTCCCTCCAAAATGTCATGTGACTTGTTAGTGTTACTAAGTCTCAGGTGTGCATAGGGAGCAGGTGTGTTCAGTTTTGTAGTTCAGCTCTCACACTCTCTCATACTGGTCACTGAAAGTTCCAACATGGCACCTCATGACAAAGAACTCTCTGAGGATCTTAAAAGATGAACTGTTGCGCTACATGATGATGGCCAACACCATGAAACTGAGTGGCCAAGATCATCCAGTGTTTTAAAAGAGCAGGGTCCACTCAGAACAGACCTCACGTTGGTCGTCCAAAGAAGCTGAGTGAACGTGTTCAGCGTCACATCCAAATGCTGTCTTTGAAAGACAGACGCAGGAGTGCTGTCAGCATTGCTGCAGAGACTGAAGAGGTGGGGGGTCAGCCTGTCAGTGCTCAGACCATACGCTGCACACTACATCACATTGGTCTGCATGGCTGTCACCCCAGAAGGAAGCCTCTTCTAAAGTCTGTACACAAGAAAGCCTGCAAACAGTCTGTTTGAGACCAAGATTAATTTGTTTGGTTCAGATGGTCTCAAGCTTGTGTGGCAGCAATCAGGTGAGGAGTACAAAGATAAGTGTGTCATGCCTACAGTCAAGTATGGTGGTGGGAATGCCATGGTCTGGGGCTGCATGAGTGCAGCAGGTGTTGGGGAGTTGAACTCTAATATGTACTGTGAAATAATGAAGCAGAGCATGATCCCCTCCCTCCGGAAACTGGGTCGCAGGGCAGTGTTCCAGCATGATAATGACCCCAAACACACCTCTAAGACGACCACTGCTTTATTGAAGAGGCTGAGGGTAAAGGTGATGGACTGGCCAAGCATGTCTCCAGACCTAAACCCAATAGAACATCTTTGGGGCATCCTCAAGCGGAAGGTGGAGGAGCACAAAGTCTCAAATATCCGCCAGCTCCGTGATGTCGTCATGGAGGAGTGGAAAAGCATTCCAGTGGCAACCTGTGAAGCTCTGGTAAACTCCGTGCCCAGGAGAGTTAAGGCAGTTCTGGAAAATAATGGTGGCCACACAAAATATTGACACTTCAGGAACTTTCACTAAGGGGTGTACTCACTTTTGTTGCTGGTGGTTTAGACATTAATGGCTGTATATTTAGTTATTCTGAGGGAAGAATAAATGTACACTGTTATATAAGCTGCACACAGACGACTTTTCATTGTGTCAAAGTGTCATTTTGTCAGTGTTGTCTCATGAAAAGATAAACTTACATATCTGCAGAACTGTGAGGGGTGTCCTCACTATTGTGATACACTGTATTTTAAGTCTGTATGTGCTAAACATGCACAATAACATGTCATATATTTAATATTTTAGGGGTAAATGGTTCACTCTGTCTCTCTTCCGAGGTGACAGAAATATCAGCCAGTCAGAGAAGCAGCAGCCAATCACTGACCTGCTGACACAAGGTAATTTAGCCAATCAGCATCCTCCAATCTGTTGCCTTCATTTATTTCCCTCAGCAGAATCGGACAGGGGCGGTACTAAGGCCGGATTACGGGGCGATAGCCTCTTCTCAAAAGCCCTGGGTCTTATTTCCATCCAAGAGCCGATCGACCAACAAACAAGCCACCTCCCCCAAAGCCCAAACCCCAATCCTACCCTGCAGTTTGTGTTCAGTAAGTTTGGGATGGCTGTGACTGAGAAGGGTGAGCAGGGCTGTGATGATCTTAAACAGCTGCAGATATAACAGACAGTGTAATCTGTCACTCTCACACACTACAAAGGGAATCGTCTGTCCTGGATTATGACCAATAATGACCAGTAAGAGCAGCGCGCACACACACACACACACAGCTCTGTCTGGCAGTGTGTATATGTGCCTGCATAGATATCTGACTGACAAACTAGAGACAGTGAGACCTGATGCATCTCCACTAATTAGAATAATACAATTATTTTATATTTACAATTTACTTCAAAAATGGAAATCAGGCTTATATCTCATAAAAATCAGAAATATAGAATTAAATATTTCATTTCTAATTTAGGTAAATGACTATTAATCAGCATCAACATTAAAACCAAACAAACTGAAACATCTGACTTTATGTAACGACTATTAAATATGGGACTATTTACTTTATTCAATTAAATTATCTACACAAAAGACGTTTTTCACCATATTCTAATTTTTGGAGATGTACTAATACTAATATTAGACTAATACATATTTATTTATGTTATTTATTAATTTTTTTTATTGAAGACTCACTTTTACCTGCAGAATATTAAGCAAGTAATGGAGCTCTTCTCCAATGTAGCTTAGACTTTTGTTTACTGCCATCTATCTATTCTTCCATCCATTCATCCATCCACTTGTCTATCCATCCATCTGTCCATTTGTCTATCCATCTCTCTATCCATCCATCCATCCATTTGTCTATCCATCTGTTTATCCATCCATCCATCCATTCGTCTGTCCATCCATCTGTTTATTCATCTATCCATCCATTTGTCTATCCATCCATCTGTTTATTCATCCATCCATCCATCTGTCTGTCCATTTGTCTATCCATCCATCTGTCTATTCATCCATACAACCATCCATCTGTCTATTCATCCATCCATCCATCCATCTGTTTATCCATCCATTCGTCTATCCATCCATCTGTCTATTCATCCATCCATCCATTTGTCTGCCCATTTGTCTATCTATCCATCCATCCATCCATCCATCTGTCCATTTGTCTATCCATCTCTCTATCCATCCATCCATCCATCTGTCTCATCCATCTGTTTATTCATCCATCCATCCTTCTGTCTGTCCATTTGTCTAT
>BRDA01003414.1:2938-15472 GCA_036984385.1 Crenuchus spilurus
CAGAGTAATATAACAGTGAAAAAACTATGTTTTATTTATTCACCCAACAGCAGGCATTCAATAATAAATATCACCACCAACACCAATTATTGTCACCAACGCAATACACACAAATACTAAAACTGGAAATAAGTCCGCCACTTTGCGATCCCACTAGAAACAAGTGCTTGTCATAGGTTCCTAGGTCCGTAGCAAATATGCACTAACTGGCATTGGGGGAATGCAGGTGCTTTCTTGGCTGGTTGATTGAATCAAACGGTTAGTTGCATATTTGCAACAACAGGCATTAAAGGATTAAATGAGATTCTGATAATTCTGATGTCCCTGAGTTATAAGCCACACTGATCAACATTAAAAGAAAAAAGGCTGAAATATGTCGCTTTATGTGTAATGAATATAAAATATTATAATAAACAAATAAATAAATAAATTCTTCATATCTCTAACAGAAACATATCTCTGCTTATGCAAACTAACTGTTTTTGTACTGAAACAAGAATTTGACAGGGAGGTATTTTCATCAGCCCCAGAAGGTTAATGTCACTCAGCATCAAAAATAACAACATAAACCATGTGTTTTCATGTAAAAACAATAATTTATTATCCATAAAGACCTGAGCCCTTACTGAAAGTCTAACTTGTTTTTACTGAAGGTAAAGACTGAAATGTCTGCTAAAGATGGCAGATTTTATCTGACAGATCTTTCCCAAAACTATTTGCTTTGTGCAGTCTTAAGTACTGTTATTTGTGACCCTTATTGTAAATTGTGACCTTTTCTGGTCTAGTTATGTACTGGAGCCAAAAGACCTAGAATTTAATATTAAATACACCAATTAACAAATCAGCAAATAATTCACATGAACCTAATCACACTAACAGAACTGACTCTAATCGAATCTGCAGCAATCTGTGATTCTGTCTCTAACTGAGTCTCCTAAATTCTGATTCTGACTATCACAGAGGCCCCTGAAATGAGATGAGTCTCCTGAAATTCTGAAGTAAACGTAAACAGTCAGACATACAGTATAATGAACATAACTTGTTTAAAATGTTTTAAGGCATTTTTCCTAAAGGTTTACTAAATTCCTTAAAATAAGATTAACGTACAAAATGGAGGAAACTCAAGCAGACTGGACTCCACCCACAACTACTTGTGAACTTTTATAAGAGCACAATTGAAAGTGTTCTTTGTCTCTGCATGACTGTATGGTATTCCAGAGAAACAATCTGACCCGAGTGGTGAGGACAGCGCAGAAGATCATAGGAAGTCCACTCCCAGATACTTTCAGAAGAAAGCCAGCAACATTGTCAAAGATCCCACCCACCCAGGACATGATCTTTTTGTTCCTCTACCCTCAAGACTGAGATACAGGACAATAAAAACTAGGACTAGCAGGCTGAGGAACAGTTTTTTTTCCCAGAGCTGTTACATCCATCACTCCCTTTGCACATCCAAACCCTTAAGAACGTTTTCATTCATATCTGCACTATTTCTCTCTTAAAACTTTGCACCATCAATCTTGTACTGCTGCTATTATTATTACTTATTTTATCTTATCACACTAATTTGCTGCTACTGTGTGTGTGTGATATTTATATAATATACATTATACTGAACTATACTATATATTATTACCATTCCAACAGTACTATCACTTTATATAATAACAAGTACTGCTATACTCATGCTGATGTGTGATCGGCGGTCCTGACGGCTGCACGCTGCTGACTGTACAAATTTCTCAGCAGCTGGATCAGGTGTGAGAGAAAACTCATCTCCAGCATGGTTATCCACAATTGGTCATGTTGTACCATGTTGAATGGCTTTGTGAAATCAATAAAACAGAAATACTGTTCCTGGTTCCTTTCTCCAAGATGATCCGGAGGTTATGAGTGATGAGGAAAGCACTACAGGGATTTATGGGAGGATTCAAGATTGATGGAAGGACTATTAACAATCTCAGATATGCAGATGGCATCGTCTTATATTGGCCACATCAAAAGAACAACTAGAAGAGCTGGTGAGTCGCACTGAGAAGGCTGCAAAGGAATATAACATGCAGATCAATGCAGCTAAAACAAATGTGATGACGAACACTGAAGATATACTGAAGATCACAGTCGAAGGAAGACTTCTGGGGCAAGTAGACTCTTTCATGTATTTGGGATGCAGAGTAACAAAAGCTGCAGACTGTGCCAGTGAAGTGATGGTCAAATTGACAAAGATGTGGAAAAGCAAGTCAATTAGCACCAACACCAAACTAAGACTGATGAAAGCCTTGGTTTGGCCAGTAGCTACATATGGATGTGAAGCCTGGACACTGAAGAAAGAGTATTCAGGCTTTTGAGAAAAAGTGCATCAGGAAGTTGCTGAAGATCTCATGGATGAAGATGATGACCACTGAGCAAGTCTATGAGATGCTAAAACTCAAAAGTAGTTACTGATGCACGTTAAATCCCATAAGTTACGTTACTTCGGTCATGTAATGAGGCAGCACATGAGAGCATTGAAGGAAGTGTTATGACTGGAATTGTGGAAGGAGTCCGAAGACGTGGAAGACCAGAAATAACCTGGATGGAGAACATCAAGACATGGACTGGATTATCAGGTGCTTGCCTGCTACAAGCAACCAGAGACAGATGGCATTGGAGAGAAGTGACTCGTCTGTGCAGCCTACCCTCGCAAAGCGATGACAGCATGTGACATGACATGCTATACTCATATATTTACTGCTGCAATAATATATATTTATATTAAACTCTGACTA
Organism: Crenuchus spilurus; assembly: GCA_036984385.1. NCBI lineage: Eukaryota > Metazoa > Chordata > Actinopteri > Characiformes > Crenuchidae > Crenuchus > Crenuchus spilurus. The sequence continues at coordinate 5,707 of BRDA01003414.1, forward strand.
TAACCATATATGTATATAGCCATATTGTTGCTAATACTAATATATATATATATATATATATATATATATATATATATATATATATATATATATATGTACACACACAGTGGGGAAAAAAAGTATTTGGTCAGCCACTGATTGTGCAAGTTCTCCTACTTACAAAAACGAGAGACGTCTGTAATTTTCATCATAGGTACACTTCAACTATGAGAGACAAATGAGAAAAAAAATCCAGGAAATCACATTGTAGGATTTTTAAAGAATTTATTTGTAACTTATGGTGGAAAATAAGTATTTTGTCAATAACAAAAGTTCAACTCAATACTTTGTAACATGGCAATGACAGAAATTAAATGTTTCCTGTAAGTCTTCACCAGGTTTGCACACACTGTAGCTGCTATTTTGGCTCATTCCTCCATGCAAATCTCCTCTACAGAAGTGATGTTTTGGGGCTGTTGCTAGGCAACACAAACTTTCAGCTCCCTCCACAAATTGTCTAGACCACTAAAGGACCTTTACGAAGCCACTCCTTCACTGCCTGAGCAGTATTTGGGACAGTATTTGGGATCATTTTCATGCTGGAAGGCCCAGCCACGTTTCATGTTCAATGCTCTTACAGATGGAAGGAGGAATCTCATGATACATGGCCGCATTCATTCTTCCCTTAACATGGATCAGTTGTGCTGTCCTCTTTGCAGAAAAACAGCCCCAAAGCATGATGTTTCCACCCCCATGCTTAACAGTAGGTATGGTGTTCTTGGGATGCAACTCAGCATTCTTTTTCCTCCAAACATGGCAAGTGGACTTGAGTACCAAAAAGCTCTATTTTGGTCTCATCTGACCACATGACCTTCTCCCATGGCTCCTCTGGTTATTTGCAAACTTGAAATAGATAGATAGATAGATAGATAGATAGATAGACAGACAGACAGACAGACAGACAGACAGACAGACAGACAGACAGATAGACAGATAGATAGATAGATAGATACTTTATTAATCCCTTGCGGGAAATTCAGGAATGGGCCTGGACATGTGCTGGCATGAGCAGGGGGAGCTTTAATGCCCTGCATGATTTTGAACCATGATGGCACACTAATGGTTCTCTTTGAGACTGTGGTCCCAGCTCTCTTCAGGTCATTGTTCAAGTCCTCCTGTATAGTTCGGGGCTGACTCCTGACCTTTCTCAGAATCATCCTTACCCCATGAAGTGAGATCTTGCATGGAGCCCCAGACAGTCATCTTGTGTTTCTTCTAGTTTCTAATAATTATGCCAACAGTTGTTGCCTTCTCACCAAGCTGCTTGCCTATTGTCCTTTAGCCCATCCCAGCCTTGTACAAGTCTAAAATTTTGTCCCTGACATAAGTTCAAACAGGTGCAATTTGGGCGGCACGGTGGCTTAGTGGTTAGCACGTTCGCCTCTCAGCGCTGAGGTCTTGGGTTCGAGTCTGCATCTGAGCGGAGTTTCTATGTTCTCCCCGTGTCTGCGTGGGTTTTCTCAGGGGACTCCAGTTTCCTCCCACAGTCCAAAAACATGGAGATCAGGTGGATTGGATACTCTAAAATGACCCTGGTGTGTATGAGTGAATGTATGTATGTATGTATGTATGCCCAGATATGTTTGGCACTCTGTCCTGGGTGATCCCCCTAGTGCTTAATGCAGTCCTCCAGGTGGACGGTCGTTTCTGGTTGAGAGTACGCTGTGCGCGACTGGCTGCCGCTTCTCACCGGAGTGTGTGTATATGAAGTGTGTTGATTGTAAAGTGACCTTGGGTGTCTAGAAAGGCGCTATATAAGTATAATGGCTATATAAGTATAATGTGTATGTATGTATGTATGTAATTAATTAATTAAAAGTAATTAGTGCAGAATAGGAGGGCTTTTTAAAGAAGAACAGGTCTGTAAAAGCCAGAATTCTTGCTGGTTGTTTATTGACCAAATACGTATTTTCCACCATAATTTACAAATAAATTCTTTAAAAATCCTACAATGTGATTTCCTGGATTTTTTTTTCTCATTTGTCTCTCATAGTTGAAGTGTACCTATGATGAAAATTACAGACCTCTCTCATCTTTCCAAGTAGGAGATCTTGCACAATCAGTGGCTGACCAAATACTTTTTTCCACACTGTGTGTGTGTGTGTGTGTGTGTGTGTGTGTATATATATATATATATATATATATATATATACTGTATTATACTTTTTATTTCTTTAAAATCTCATTGACTGTTTTTATGGATGTATGTTGTTTATGTTGTATATGGTCGTATGTTTTGTCTGGCGCTTAAGAGGTACCATGTACAATGACAATACAGCTCTCTATTCTATATTCAGTGTAAAGAGGTAAACACCACCTAATATATCCTGTAGATTAACGATGGGGTGAAAACTGAAGTGAAGCTGTGTAAATTAGATTTACTCCTGTATTCAGAGTTACTTTGACAAGTATGCACATTTACCTCTATCAGCATCAGTGACAGAAACTCACCTTTTGTCCTGTTAGACCTGGTCGGCCCTGAAATCCTGGAGGTCCCTGAAGTCCAGGCTCTCCATCTGATCCCTAACAATAACACACATGATATAATAAAGTACTGATGTTTTAAAAGTGCATTTATTTAAATGTATGTTATCAAAAGTGTGGAGAGACCTGTAGGATCATCATCATCTGAAAGATGTTTCTAAATCAGTCATACAACCAGGGAAAAGGTTTGTGGACACCTGCTCATCCACTGTTTCCTCTGAAACTGTTGCTGCAGTAACTTAACTGTACTCAGAAGACTTTACACTAGCAGCATTAGTGATGTCAAGATCAGTTTTGGATGATAAACTCAACTCCTACTCATTTTAAAGTTATTGGATGAAGAGAACACAGCTCCACAGCTCAATGCTAACCCATCTACGCAGAGTGAACTTAGGCTTATGCACAGCTGTACCATATGGTCCCATTCAAAATGATCCCTAAGCTTTAACATAAGCTATATTTATAAGTGAACGTATATGGTTTGTAAATATACAAAGCTCATGAAAACCTGAAACTTTAAATCCTAAAATATTAGAATATTTCATTTTGAGTTATTAGTAAACTACTATTAGTAAACAACATTCACACAAAAAAAGTGTCATTTTATGTGTAATGAATATAAAACAGTTCCCCTTTTATAATTAAATCATTACTCTTATGATATTCTCATTTTCAGACATGCAGTAATATATATTCATATAGTCTATTATTCTTTATGATCATCTTTTCTTTATTGTATTGTTTATATACACAGTGGATATAACATGTCTACACAGCCCTGTTAAAATGACAGGTTTCTGTGATTTAAAAAATCAGACCAAGTATAATCATTTCAGACATTTTTTCACCTTTTTTCACAAATGTCAGCTATAATCTGTACAATTCAGCTGAAAAATTAACTGTGGAAAAATAAAGAACTAATATAATGTGTTTGCATAAATATGAACACATTTAAACTAATAATTTAAATTTATAACATCATTCAGACCTTTTGTGTAGGAGTCTATCAGCATAACACATCTTGACTTGGCAGTCTTTGCCCACACTGCCTTCCAAAAATCTCCAAATCTCCTGTGAACACCCCTCTTCAGGTCAACCCACAGATTTTCAATTAGATTCAGGTCTGGGCTCTGACTAGCCATTCCACAACTTTGATCTTCTTCTGTCAAAGACATTTGTTTGTTGATGTGGAGGTCGGTTTTGGATCATTGTTATGCTGAGTAATGAAATTCCTCTTCATCTTTAGCTTTTCAGCAGAGCTCTGAATGTTTTGTAACTGTTCATGATTCCCTCCACCTTGACTAAAGTCCCAGTTACAGTGGCAGATCAACAGCTGAACAGTTCAACCTCGGTCTCATCAAACCATAATATTTTCCAAAATAATTCTGGCAAAACATAGGCAAGATTGGATGTTTTTCTTTGTAAGGAAATTCTTCCATCTTGCCACCCCACAGCCCAGGCATACTGTGGTGCTTGGAAGTTTGTGACCCCGTTAGAATTTTGTAGATTTCTATAACATCATCAGATTTTCACACAAGCTCTAAAAATAGATATAGAGAGCCCAGTTAAACAAATGAGACACAAATATTATACTTGCTCATTTATTTATTGAGGAAAATGATCCAATATGACATATTTGTGAGAGGCAAAAGTATGTGAACTTCTAGGATTAGCAGTTAGTTTGAAGGTGAAATTAGAGTCAGGTGTTTTCAATCAATGGGATGACAATCAGGTGTGAGTGGGCACCCTGTTTTATTTAAAGAACAGGGATCAATCATGGTCTTTACAAAACCATCTCTAAAGAGTTTGGACTCCACCAATCCAGTCAGACAGATTGTGTACAAATGGAGGAAATTCAAGATCATTGTTACCCTCCCCAGGAGTGGTCGACCAACAAAGATCACACAAAGAGCAAGGCGTGTAATAGTCAGCGAGGTCACAAAGGACCCCAGGGTCTTCTAAGCAACTTCTAAGCAGCTGAAAGCCTCTCTCACATTGGCTAAAGTTAATGTTCATGAGTCCACCATCAGGAGAACACTGAACAACAATGGTGTGCATGGCAGGGTTGTAAGGAGAAAGTCACTGCTCTCCAAAAAGAACATTGCTGCTCATCTGCAGTTTGCTAAAGATCACATGGACAAGCCAGAAGACTTTTGAAAGAATGTTTTGTGTACGGATGAGACCAAAACAGAACTTTTTGGTTTAAATGAAAAGTGTTATGTTTGGAGAAAAGAAAACACTGCATTCCAGCATAAGAACCTTATCTCATCTGAGAAACATGGTGGTGGCAGTATAATGGTTTGGGCCTATTTTGCTGCATCTGGGCCAGGACAGCTTGCCATCATTGATGGAACAATAAATTGTGAATTATATCAGAGAATTCTAAAGAAAATGTCAGGACATCTGTTCCTGAACTGAATCTCAAGAGAAGGTGGGTCATGCAGCAAGACAACGACCCTGAACACACAAGTCGTTCTACCAAAGAACGTTTAAAGAACAGTTACCAGAAACATTTAGTTAGTTATTGCTCTAAAGGGGGGGCACACCAGATACTGAAAGAAAAGGTTCACATACTTTTGTCTCTCACAAATATGTCATATTGGATCATTTTCCTCAATAAATAAATGAGCAAGTCTAATATTTGTGTGTGATTATTGTGTCTCATTGTTTTCTTTGTGTATTTTCATCAGTTAAGGAGGGAATTTCAGTTCTTGGTGATGTAACTGTTGTGCCAAAAATTATTCACTTCTTGATGACCAACTTCACTGTGTTCCCTGCCAAATCTAATGTCTTGTGAATGTTTTGTCCTTTTCTCCTGACTGATGCCTTTCAACAATAACCTCACAAATTCACAAAAAGCTCTTTGTGGCTTTTGCTGTAAGTTGTAACTGAATATCAAGAAAATCTACTAGATGAGCTGAACTTTATTTGAGGTTAATCAGAATGACTTTAAATGATGTCAGTAGTGTATTAACTATTATTTAACATGAGTCTGAATGTAATTAGTTCATTCTGAACACAGCCACACCCCCAGTTATAAGAGGGTGTCTATTTTTTTATTTAATTTTTCCCCTCTGAATGACTTTAGTTTGTTTTTAATGAAACTGTACAGATTATGGGTCACAGTAAAGATTAGAAAAGTTTCTGAAATTACTCACCATGGTCTCAAAAAGTTCATCTTAAAATTTATCTTAAATCTCAAAAACCTGGCATTTTATATCCACTGTATTAAAAACAATCTACCAGTAGTGCCCAAACTTTCAACCATCAAAATGAAAATGACCCCACTCACAAATCCACTGCAAAATCTGACATAGAGACCTGATTTCACAACGGCAGGCAAATGTCAGCAATGTTATGGTGCTCTAACACCTGTCCTGATAAAAAAAAACATATCAGCTGTGATGTCAATTTCAGTGGAAACCAGAAGTTTTTTCAGAAGAGCAACAGCACAGTTCTTAGAAGAAGAATAAAAACAGCATCCTGGCTGATGCAGCAAGTCTGTCAACTTTACCAACTAGAAGATAACATTAAAAACATTCCACTGTTCCACAAAGTGGAGCTTAACATGCAGTACTGGATATGTTCCACTGGCTTCAGGCTAGAGGAAGCACAGTTTAAAGTAAACTATAGCTTTACAAATGTTTAAAGTAACTTCCTTGTCTTTGAAGAGAATTGTGGCACACAGAGGAAATGTATATTTTTACATCTGAAGTCAAGGGGAAACTCCCTCCGCCTGTTTTGTCAACCACTGGCAGTATACTTACTTTAGGGCCAGGTGCTCCTGGGATGCCGTCATGTCCTCTAGCACCAGAGTTTCCCTGCAAGGAGAAAAGAAAGCAACACTGACTGTGAACAGTCATAACAGGAGATGAAATAGATCAGATGAATGAGAAATTGTCTCTCTCAAAATGACTGACATATTCAGTCACAGCATTGTTTCTGAGTCTATTACAGGAATCTTTCTAAATCATATTTACTATCCAAGATGTAGTTGATCATTCAGGACACAGAACACATTTACTGCTGCGAGGCTAAAGCTGATAAACAACTCAACAGTTGCCTACTAAACTCAGTAGTTAGCCCAGCTGTCCTCATCCAGATCTTACAGTAAGTTCTCATTCTAGTCCAGGGATGTCAAACTCCAGTCCTGGAGGCCAGATTCCTGCACAGTTTGGTGATCTTCCTGATCAAACACATCTGATTCAGCTCTCCAAGTTTAACTGTAGTGTCAGAGCAGAGAAATCACCAAACTGTGCTGGACACCGGCCCTCCAGGACTGGAGGACTCATGTCTCACAGCACCTTTACAGGTACTTTGACCTGAAGATGCACTTTTCTTACTTCAGGATGCCTGCAAGTTGGTTTGACGGTTTACTGCATCACCTTTCCTCCTTTTGTGATGATGAATCAGGCTTTTTCACAGTGTTTTGGTCCACTGAGTTCACTCAGCTGCTTTGTGTAAAAGCAAAGCCTCACTGCGACATCTGTGATTGTTCAGTTTCTCTGCAGTTATGTCATATTGTTCAGCAAATCCACCAAGACGTTTGCTGATGCCTTAAACCTGATTCTAAATATCCTGCTCCACACAGGTTTGTCCAAGATGTAGCCATCAGCTATTAGAGCTTTTGGAGCTCACCGTAAAGAATAATTTATGTTTCTGTATTGAATTAATATACAGTCTATGTCGTAGCCTAAGCAGGTGTTCTATGCTTCTGTGAGTGTTCATACTTGTGAGTTGGTGTCTGATTCATTCTGCAAATACCCCACCAGAACACTAGCTGGTGAAGGGGTTTCTGTGCCACTGTGTGGCTTCTTTCATACATTCTGTTATGTCAAAAGAAAAGTTGAAGGAAATCTCTCTGGCAGCCTTTGTAGTGTGGTGAAGAGGAATACAGACTTCTTCATCTCTACTCAAGTTGATCTGTATTTGTACAACTGAATTAAAAAATGGTGAACACAGATGCTATCAAGTCCAAACCCATCACAGTTGTTTGTAATACACAGTGTGTATTGCTGTGGTGGTGCACATCAGGCTATAGTGTAGGGGTACATCATAGGGTATGCAGCTACCCAGTACCTACACTGTAGAATCAACAGAAGCACAACTCAACTAGTGAGAGAGACCTTCAGTGAGATCTGGCTGCAGTTTGAGAAGGTTGAGAAACATTTGGGTGATGTATTTAGATGTAAATGAACGGGCTCTTCAGGTGACTACTGAGTTTTAGTATTTGTTAGCAATGCTTTACAACTAGAGTTCTCAACTATTGAACCAAAAATTGGAATCCAAACATGTCTGAGCTGATCAGTGAGATCTGATAGAAGTTGAATTCATCACTTGAATTAGTTAATGAAACTGTAAAAGTTCAATCCTACTTAGAGTTAATTTCATAAGAAAGTCTTAAACTGCACAATGTTTAGAACAAAAGGCACGTTTAAGCTTTATCTTTTAGAACATCTATTAAATGTGCCATTTTGCACACAACAGAATGTAAAATAACGTGACATACCTTCTGACCAATAGAACCCTCTGCTCCAGGTGGTCCAACTGGGCCTGGTGGTCCCTAAGAATAATTAGATATGACCTGATAAATCAAACATGTATAATACTGCTTAAAAATTTGGGGTCACATAGAACTTTTCATGACAGAAAATACAAAAGTAGAGACTCTGATCATATCCACAAGTGCTGCTGCTGTACATACTCCATCTTCTGTGGAAGAATGCTGAGGTTACTTTACAGTGAGTTTGTAGGCTTTAGTACAGCTGTTTATTTAAATTCTGTCTTTGCCAGAATTTTAGCACATATTTAGTACCAGACATCATGGCACTCTGTGGATATGGACTTTGACTGCATTAGTACTATAGCAGTAGCTTTTCACTAATGTTGAACAAGATAACCTTTTTCTTTTTTAAAGACATACTCTAGCCAAAAATACATCTCCTTAGTGTTTAGTAGTGTTTAGTAGGCTGTTTGTAAACTAATATCTCCTGTTATAGTGATTAACAGAGTTTATTGAGGTTGTTTATGGACTAATATCTCCTATTCTAGGGATAAAAAGTGTTTATTGAGGTTGTTTATGGACTAATATATCCTATTCTAGTGATTAATAGTGTTTATTGAGGTTGTTTATGGACTAATATCTCCTATTCTTGTGAATAATAGAATTTATTGAGGTTGTTTGTGGACTAATATCTCCTATTCTATTGATTAATAGTGTTTTTTGAGGTTGTCTATGGAGTAAAATATCCTATTCAAGTGATTAATAGTGTTTATTGAGGCTGTGTATGGACTAATATCTCCTATTCTAGCAAAAAATAGAGTTTATTGAGGTTGTTTGTGGACTAATATTTCCTATTCTAGTGATTAATAGTGTTTATTGATGTTTATGGACTAATATCTCCTATTCTAGTGATTAATAGAGTTTATTGAGGTTGTTTATGGACTAATATCTCCTATTCTAGTGATAAAAAGTGTTTATTGAGGTTGTTTATGGACTAATATATCCTATTCTAGTGATTAATAGTGTTTATTGAGGTTGTTTATGGACTAATATCTCCTATTCTTGTGAATAATAGAGTTTATTGAGGTTGTTTGTGGACTAATATTTCCTATTCTAGCGGTTAATAGTGTTTATTGAGGTTGTTTATGGACTAATATCTCCTATTTTAGTGAATAATAGAGTTTATTGAGGTTGTTTATATACTAATATCTCCTATTTTAGTGATTAATAGTGTTTATTGAGGTTGTTTATGGACTAATATTTCCTATTCTAGCGGTTAATAGTGTTTATTGAGGTTGTTTATGACCTAATATCTCCTATTCTAGTGAATAATAGAGTTTATTGAGGTTGTTTGTGGACTAATATTTCCTATTCTAGCGATTAATAGTGTTTATTGATGTTTATGGACTAATATCTCCTATTCTAGTGATTAATAAGAGTTTATTGAGGTTGTTTATGGACTAATATCTCCTATTCTAGTGATTAATAGTGTTTATTGAGGTTGTTTATGGACTAGTATCTCCTATTCTTGTGAATAATAGAGTTTATTGAGGTTGTTTGTGGACTAATATCTCCTATTCTAGTGATTAATAGTGTTTTTTGAGGTTGTTTATGGAGTAAAATATCCTATTCAAGTGATTAATACTGTTTATTGAGGCTGTGTATGGACTAATATCTCCTATTCTAGCAAAAAATAGAGTTTATTGAGGTTGTTTGTGGACTAATATCTCCTATTCTAGT
>BRDA01003417.1:11834-26887 GCA_036984385.1 Crenuchus spilurus
AAGAAAATGTATTATTTTTTATTGTTTTTTTCCAAAGAACAATTCTCATTGAAAAAAGAAACAAAGAAAGAAAGAACTAGAAAAGATGTCTAGTGAGGGGAGAATTTTTATTTTATTTTTGTAATGTGGTTTCTCCTTTTCTACCTAAAAAAGATTTATTTTCCTAATGTTAAGGCAAACTTTGTTTTGTTACTGTTCCATTGTTTCTAAACAAAAATGTTGATTGTGATAAAGTATTTTGGTGTCACCTACAATGTTTGGCAAAATTCTATCCTAGGTCTTTTGGATCCTTTGGATCTATGAAGCTTAAATATTAAAAAGTTTCGGTATCGATATCGGCGATACTGGCCCTGTATTTACTTGGTATCGGATCAATACCAAAATTCCCGGTATCGCCCACCTCTAGTTATAACAAAAGCATTTTCATGCATTCACAAGTGATGAGAAAGAAGTGGGTTTAAGGAAGTCATTAAAAATAGCTACCTGAAGAACACTGTGTGATGTGGGAGACTCACTCTGTGGTCATTGATACCGAGATCCAAAGTTAGCTTTTACATAATGAGCAGCTATGTCTCTCTGTACTGGATGAGCAGATAGATATCTATCTCTGTGCTGTACTCCTAAAAATGCTGGCTTCTAAAAATCATGTACTGTTGCTGCTGTAGGCTACACAGCTCTGTCATTGTGTAATATTCATATTCTGAAAGCTTTTCTCGTGGTGCAAAACAATTAGTTTGTTTCTTTTGGGTAAACGGTTACCTTGCTAGCCTAGCCTTAGCTTTTTCCTGCATAATACACACAGCCTTCTCCATTTAGTTTTAAGTGTATGACTGTGTTAAATATGACTGAGCACCGTGTGAGACTGCTTCTGCCATCACTTCTTTGGAAGTGATTTAATGCTACTAAAATTTAGCCAAAAGAAGCTTAGCTCTCTATGGAAAAAGGTCCCTATTTCATACCTCTTGATGGAGGCTGCATCTGGACGTGGGTCTGTCTTCATTGTGAGGTAGACTGCAAGGGCAGTCTGGTCGATGTGAGATATTACAATGTCTGCTGCTGCCACAATATCTCCTAATCGCTTCAACCGCTCCTTTGTGAAAGATGCAACTAGGTTACTCAACAAAATCTGTGTGCGCGCACACACACATGTTCAAGAGAGAGATTTATACCTTTTCTGAATCAAGCTGATGCAGTCGCTGAACATGGAGAGGGAGATAATTTGAGAAGTTCTCCTTCAGTTCATCATACAAAGTACTGTTGTCCAATCTGAAGGTGAAATATACAAAGTGTAAGAGCAACAGACCACAGCAAGGTGCAACTGGAACAGGAAGGACCGGTAAGAAGACAAGTGAATTTTGGGACTGACTTTGTCATCCACTGAATTTTCAAATCTCTGAGAGCTTCAGAGAATTCATCCTTCAAGTCTTTCTCCTTCTCCCCATCCTTCTCCTTCTCTTTTCCTCCATTCTTTGTTTTGTTGGGCGCAGAGATCAGGTGGTAGAAGATTGGCACAACATCCTAAACAGGAGGCACAAAACACATTCAAGTTAATGGTCCAGCTCCGTGCAACTACATTACCCATGAGCTACAGCATCCTCAGATCCACGACTTCCTGGTCATAAATGAACACAAAATCTGAACGGTTTGAACATTTGCTGATATTCAACATGTTCACATAAGAGGTTTTAGAATTAATAAATCAGCCTAATGATATATATTTGAAGAAAAAGTTAACAGCAAGAACAAGAACAGCTGACGTGAGAAATATGGTCAAGATGTGATGTCTGAGTGTGACCTTCGAGCATTACAAACATACATGGCAGAAATGTCTTCACAAAAATACCACTTTACTGATATACAGCAGCATATACCCTCACCGGCATTGTAACAAACGTCATAAATACACTCCTATAAAATGTTTAATCATTCTGTACCTGTATTTGAATATTGTATTTACAGAACTCTAGCCCATCCAGTACCTTTTTAAATTTTCCTTGTCGTTTGGCTGAGGCTTGGCCCTGGTGGTCAGAATAACACACAATGAGGGAGAGAAGAGAAAACAGGCACACACTTGGATACTCTCTCTCTTTTCTCTTTCCCTATTCTTCAGCTTTTTATTCTTTATTTGTGACAAGCACTGATTTCATACTCACTCATCATTAATATATCTACGGGTGCCTTTAAAAGAAACTTTTTTTCTCTAAATGTGAGAGTCATATTCAAAAAATAAGTTTCATTTTTACAAATATATCTCATCATGCCGATGTTTTGCATGAACAACTATGCTGAGGAAAAATTGTGCCTCACACATACTAAAATCATTCAATGGCTGTAGAGTCTCTCAACTGTCAGCAATGAAGCAACAGCAATAAGAAAAGGCAGTCTCAGGACAAAGATTCCATAAAAACGTTGAATTTGGCAGGTGTGAACTGCATTCGATATAGAATTTCTAGATCAGACTTAGCCTTTAAATGTTTAGATGTTTGTAAAAAAAAGTACCAGACGTAAATTTTACAGATTAAAGATTGACTACCACATTTCACATGGCATCGTCAGATCTGTAAATTGCATATCAAAATTTGGGCAGAAAAGCAAGGAAAAAACTAGCAAAGCAAGAGATACAATGCAAAAACTCCTGTAAGGTACGTGAACATTAACTCTCACAGGACAAAGTGAATGCTGAAGCAACATGCAAAACAGACAGTGTTAAAGCCCCTGATTGGTCCACGCACGTAATGGGCGGAGATTCGTAGCCACAAAGTAACTAGAGTAAAAGAGGTTGACGGCAAATAGGGCCACTCACTGCTTTTTTTCCAAATTCGCTCTTGGGCACGACCAGGGAGCCTGTCATGTAGCACCCAGGACCTGTACCTTTAGGAATCCTGAAAGATAAGAGAGAACGTAATAGAGCAAACATTGTCACTAGATTAAAAACAGAAAATTCTTGAAATATAACACATTGCTCTTCACTACAGAGTATAATATATGCTCAGTAACGCACAACAATTAAACTTACACATTAGCTACATGGTTCAGATTTTCATACCAATAATAAAACACTTGACCAAATAAACTAAGGCTGTGTATTATGTTTATACATTTTATAATACAGGGGTTCTGATCTGAACATGCTGTGATACTGTAAGCAGGCGATATAGTGACATTTATTTTAAAAAAATCTCATTTTAGGAAAACTGAGTGGTACGCTTCTACACTACTTGTTTCCTTTGACTGATGACAGATTACCACACTGCTGTCTAGAGGTCAGGGGGTTAAACACAACAAATCTTTATACGTAAATTTAAAATCAGTACTGCCTTTGACAACTGATACAGACATCACAGAACAATGCTGAGATACTCAAATGTACACATTTTCTTACAACCCTAGAGCAAACAAACGCACAAGCAAACCAATGAGTAAGAGAAAGAATTTATCCAACAGAAGAAAACTAGTTAATCAAAAATGATTAGTTAACTTGCTAACTTAAGAGACTGTCCTAATAACTATGAAGAAAACAAATATGCTGTAAATATTACAAGAGTAAGCAAATCTTCACAAAGCACGGGCAGTGTTGACTCACTTGTCATCCGGCAGAGAGGTAATGTAAAAGGGCTGTGAGATTCCAGGAGCGAGGGTTAGGGAATTAGCCTTCTTTTTAGCCAGCAGGGCAGCCCTGTGGGTCTCGTAAACGTCCAGGCTCAGTGTGTTGGAGAGACGGTGGGACACCACAAAGGGAAGATCCTTCAGCCGCTCCAGCTCACTCTGCTGTTCATGACGAACCTGCAGGCGGACGGTGTAGTCCCCTTTCTCCAGCTTCAGAGAGTACTGAGGATAAACATAATATTACACACACCTGAATACATTTCATTATGTCACAATATAATTATGTAATTACATTTAAACATTATGGTAAAACAACAGTAGCTTTTCTGTGGGCTTAACAACACCTCTTAGGGATTTTACAAAAAATGTAAACAGATGAGAAAGTGCCACTACCTGATGAGGGTAAGCATCTCCAGAGCCCATCAGTCTCTTGTTCTGGTCAAATAAGAGCCAGAGCTGGCCATCAAACTCAGACTCATAGAGTAGTTCACACAGTAGTGGACAGCTAGGGGTCACCTCTCCACTTTTAGGCTGCACAAAAGTTGCAACAAATCAGTAATTCCACTTTCTTGAGCACACACACTGTTTAAACGCACAAAAAGCTCTCAGCAAAGAGAATTTAGACATATGATACACACACACACACACACAACTAAGGTGGTGTATGAAATACAGGAAAAACTTGTGGTATGAAGTTAACAGATGTTCTAAATCTGGGGTGCACAATACGTCGATCGCGATCTACCAGTCGATCACAAAGGTAGTGAGGGTAGATCGCATGGCATAAAAAATAAACGTCTGCCTATCATCCGTTCTCGCTATAAAATTTGTCACTTGATAGACATACAGGGAGACCAGTCGGGCACTCGGCCCAAGCAGCTCAAACTGTATCATATTTCACTTTAGACCGCCCACAAGCTCATCGATTGGCTGTGCCGTTTCTTGCTAACGTGTGATTGGCCGTCCCCGCTATTACTCCATCACACAGCGTCTGTCTGAACAGTATGTGTTCACATGCCCCATGTTATCATGTTGAGTGTTGGTTGTGTCTGCGTCACGTCAGCTAGACGTATTTTAATATCAGAGGTTTTATATTAAAACATTAATATTTGAGTCTGTGTGTGTGCGGCTACCAGTCTGTGATAAGCCACCATTTACATGCCTCCAAGTTTAACTATTATCAAAATAATTCAGAATTTCTGCTTAAGTGCTGCAAAACACTAGCTAAGCTAGCGCCACTTATTTATGTGAGTCAGCCTTTTTCACACATGAAGATCATTAAGTCCAAGTACTGTTCCACTACGACTGATGATCATTTGGAGGTTTTTTGAGGCTGGCTATCAGCAACTACTGTCCAGACTCTGCATCCCTGACTGATTCCATTCAGTGCAAGTCATCAGTACACAGTTGTATTGTGCAATATGGGTTCATGTAATTATTCAAGGTACACCAGCATACATTGTACACATAAATTGTTATTATATTTATCACAATCACATTTATAAAAAAATATATTTTTATATTAGGTAGATCTAATTAGTCATATGATAAGTAGCTCAAAGGCTGAAAAAGTGTGTGCACCCCTGATCTAAAGCATATAAGATCACTCTCCAAACTTGGGGAAGGCACTAAAACTTAGCTTAAAAGCAGCAACACTGTACTACATCACCATTCTACCACAGAAGACACAGCGGCATTTGTGGATTTTATCACTATATATATATATATATATATATATATATAAATATAGTCTCAAAATGGCTAGAAAAAATTATCTTCAGAAATAAAAGTGTGCCGTCATGGACAATTCTGAGCAGTAGTGTAGGTACGAGTATACAGTTATTGAATTCTGTCTACATACCTGATGGAAACTATAAGTAAGGACAATTTCATAGAGTTGGCGGCTATTGGGCAAGACATCTCTGAGACCAAGTGCTTTCATTTTTGAACTTGTCGGCCTGTGAAAAAAGACGACACAGAAGGTTACACATTCACATTTAATGACAACATATAAAGTAGCCGAGTCTGCTTGTTCATAAGTGCTACTGAGAGTATCTTTATTTGACCTACAGAAAAACTATAAAGGGTTGGGCATTTCAGCTAAGTGCTGTTGAATGTCCATTATCTTAGGAGTTTTCTCAGTGGAATATAAGGCAAACTTACCTGAGGGGCTGTACCCAGTTCTTTAGGGTGATAGTGGGCGAGACTTCCTCATATCTAAGAGACGACAACACTTCAAAACTAGATATGCCCTCAGAAGCATGCTGACAAAAGGAAACACAACGAAAGTCAGTATATTTTAATGCAATCCAGTCTTTTAAATACCCCACAGACAATATGCATGGATTAAATGCAAAAGTCACAAATATTTAGGATTTAGCAAAAAATGAGTTGGACATGCAGCATGAACTGCTGATACTCACAATATGAAGAGGACAGGGAGATGTTTGCAGCCCATGGAAGGAAACAGTATAGTCTATAGTGACATCCCCAAGACTGGCCCACCAACGAGCCACACACATCTCTACTGTTCGACCAGGCTGAGAAATACAAAAATACATCACAGGCTTAAAATATTAGCATAAATAGATGTATTCTACATTTTCTTGTACTTTCCCAAATGCCACATCTACTTTAAATTCACGTTTTAAACTTGAAGATCAAATCTCTTTTGTTACTAGTGCTGGGAGATAAAACAATATCGATTTTTTTCACGATCATTTTTCCCTCGATGATGATCATAAGCCGGGACAATAGAATTCGATAAGCATTAACGTTCGTTTCCATTTCACATCTAAGTAGCTTGATGGTGAGTTCAGATGTGATACTGCTGCTCCTCCTCACCAGCGCTGCCAAAATGCACTGTTGTGTGTGATTGGGGGGGAGGGGGGAGCGTAGTGGGGCCGGGCGAGAGAGCGCAAGGTCGCTGTGTGTGCTTATGTTTGTGTAAGAAGGAGAAGGAGGGGGCTCGCTGTGTGTGTGTATCAGCCGGTGTGCTAGCATTACCCTGTTAGCATGTTGGCTCCCTAGCCTGTTATTGTGGAGTGGCTGCAGCCGCCAGCAATCACTGTAAGTTTCAACAATAAAGCGACGACAGTAAACGTCTTTCTCGTCAATCCTTTCAACGCGTCCAGTCGGACGCTACAATATAATATTCTGGCAATAAACATTTTAATATATTAAACAGTAACATTTCATGTATTTAGTTTGATGTTTTTAGAAAGATGTTGTTTAAACTACGACGGTGTTAGAAAATGTAATATTGTGATAATTATCGAGATTGATCAATATAGAAAAAATTATCATGATAAAAATTTTGGCCACATCACCCAGCTTATTTGTTACTGCATGCTATTATTTAAAAATAAACATGCAACAAATTTAAATGAAGTTCAAATGTTTGATGATGTAATTCCTGCATCCTCAAACTTATCAGTAGTCAATTTCTGCACCAGCAAAGTGTTCAACTATCTTGGCCAACAAGTCCAATAAACCTGCTACAGAATGTTAGCAGTAGCATCACTGCTTATTTCATTAACTTTAAAGCACAGGCTAAAATGCCGTAGGTAGAATGTGCAGTCATATGGAAATTTAAAATTTAATGTCACATATATAGCCAAAGCCTTTACAAGTGCCTCCATGAATGTCCATTACAATGTGATAATATACATAAGGTCCTATAATATACATTCATTTATTAATCTGCAATAAATGATGAGGTTTTCATACCAGCACAGGAAACGCCTCTGTGAGTGAGCCCTTCTCCAACAAAGAGGAAAACTTGTAGAATTCATTCGCTCGATAAGCTCTCTGCTTCACCAGGTGCACAGCATGGAGGACAAACTTGGAGGACACATCACTGGAGTGAGATGTTAATGTGATCTCTGGGAAAAAAAGGGAGGGCGGCGGGGAGAAAGAGTACAAAAAAAAAAAATAGACATTTACGCATTTCTTATAGTGATACGCTTATACATACTTAGACATGCACATGTGACCTCGCTTGCGAAAACCCAAAGTTGATTTTTTTCAAATATGAGTTATATGCATTTGTGCAGAGTGTGCTGTTAAAGGAATCCTCACACGAAGTTTCAGCCGATTATCTCTTATACATTCAGAGATATAGCATTTAGATGCATAGCATACTGAACCTCAACTCAGTTTGTGTGTGTCACAAGACATTAAAAGATCAGAAATAATTAAATGTTAATCAATACAAATACAAATCTACCAGAAATAAATACCGAAAGACCCCGACCACAGTCACACTGTTTACATCAGCTGAAGACATTTGACCTGCTCACTTTTGGTGGATGGATACATGAGCTCAAACACATTTCTACAGTGAAGAGAAGTAGTTCAGGAGCCAAATTACACTGAACCCTGTTTTTTGGGTAAAATCTGCAAATTCTCTGAATGGCTTGCAGCACAAAAACTCAATAAAAAAGTTGTTTAAGTTTTGTTTTTGATACAAACATGTACTACGACAGATATTTGAGACTATTATCTTTCATCTACAGCAATAAAACCAATGGCTAATTTCTGTGGCTAATGAGAGTGACAGGCTGAACAACATGATATCTCAATAGGTTACCCAGCAACACTGGCTGGATTTTCACAGGCAGGGTCAGAGGGACTAATATCAGGATTACAATCATTCAGGAAGAAATAAATAATCAAAGAGAGTACCCAGTCAACACTTGGTGAATGAAATCTGACCCAACAACTTTAATTTTATTATTATTTTAGGCAGACGCTCGAGCCAGCCGACATTACTTAGCAGTGCTGGGGAGAGAGTGCCATCTTTTCCCGCTTGGAGAGAGCATGGCCAATTCTGCTCTCTCAGGTCCCAGCTGCGAATGGCAAGTAGCATGATTGGGATTCGAATTCACGATTCTCAGATCATAGTGACAAACAGCAGTTTTACCAAAAAATATTAAACAGAATAGCTTTACGGTTGGACCAACTCCCATACTTTTAACATTTACATTTAAATACAAAGGGACAGAGAACAGTGAAAAATACATATTGGCCATCACTGGCATTTATTCCAATACTTGAAGACCAAAATAAACCCTGAATACTGGGTTAGACAAATGCTCTCTCACACACACCTGCCCAGGAGGCTCCTTGAGGGACAGTGATGAAGTGGCGCCGTATCTGGCCTGGTCTAAAGTGAACATCTGTGAAGGAGATATCCTGAATCCGGCCCTCTGGAACTCTAGATGAGAAAGACACACCAGTCACACACACACTGTGTAAAGTAAAGTGACAACTCAGAGAATCTGAGAGGGGAGGAAATGAGTGCACTTGTGTACTTACTTTGCAGGGATGATAACTGTTATGGGCACTCTAAAGAGAGGGCCAGCATTGGGTGCCGAAGTGTCATACGCACATACCTAATGAGCACAAATATTTGTTTGTATATAGAATTATGCTATTATTGTTAATTTTTATAAACACATACACACACCAAGATTTTCCACACATGCTGACAGTGACTGACCTGTCCAATTCAATACAGAAAATCATTACTTAATATATTCATTCCATTCGTATTTGAGTGTTTTTTCAGGGCAAACAACTGCTTACTGCCAGATAAATGCTCAGTTATAAATAAAACCTTTTCACAATACTGTACAATGTACCAAAGTTCCATAACAGAAAATACATAAATAAATACATACATACATAAATAAATCGAAATAAATATTGTATAAACAAGCAACACTGAGAGAAACCTAGAATATCTCATGTCAGACAGTCACCATTTCTCAAAACTGATAACTAGCCAAAATGACCAGGTAAAATCAGCAGCTTCTTCACTGTTGTCATTGTTAAATACTCTGTTTTTAAATGTTAACCATGACAGGCTTCAGAGAACCTATTAATTTTTGCTCTTGGGCATTGAGAAATGGACACAAGTGACGTGTGGATATGTATACAATTCTGAGATTGGTTTAGTAACCACAATATAACACACTGCACTTGGTAATTAATGTGTAATGTATATGATTAGGTCCAAGTGCATTACCTCAGTGTAATGTAGACCCTCTCGCAGTCCTTGGGGATCAATACGAACATTAACATGACGACACTGGTTCATGAGCTCTAGGTGTGAGGGGCACTGCACCCAGGCCGCACCACAGGTCAGTGCCAGGTGTAGCTGCAGTGAGATCCGCAATGAGTTCTCTACAGAGACAGACATTTGAAGTCAAATCACATGAAATAACTGCTGCAAATAACAGGAAGAAAACAGAAGTAATCAGCAACATAAAAAACCGGACATCTAATGCCAGGTCCACACTGCACAGCCTTTTTGAGTTGTTGGTCATTGTGCCGTTCACACTACATGACTGGTTGAGCTGTAATCGCAAGTCTGTCAGTTGTTGTGGCTTTCACACTACATGACTGGTCAGCGACACGGGGTCATGAACTACATGATTTTTCATCGCAGACTATCCTGGCTGCTTTCCAAAAACATGTTTTGTCACAAGAACAGAGAAGTACAGCCGGCGCGCAGGCTATGAGCCAGCTGTACAGTTACAGTTATATTTGTTGCTGCTGCCATTTTTAGAACAAATAGAACCTTGCAAATGTGTATATTAACAGAGAGAAAAGATCCGCACACCGGATCAGATTCACCTAATATTCAGCATGTCAAATATTTCCCTGGCGTCTGCAACAGCTCGGCGATCATCTTTCAGGAGATCATGCTACACAACTGAGTGAGCACCAAGTAATTCCTAACTCGCCTCCGAGTAGAGCTATCCACAAAAAACTTGAACTATGAACTGGCATAATTTGACTGGAATTGATAAGATTTTTTGCTGCAAAGTGAACTCGAATTTTAAATGTATGAAATTCTAAATAATAAAGGATCATATTTTGTCATTTCTTAAGGAAACTAATATTTGCCCATGTGTGTCATATGTCTGGTGCCTGAAGTTTGCTTTGTCTATTATGTTCAGGCTTCAAAAGCTAATTTAGCTAACAAGTATTGAAAGCTGATACCACACTAATTGGCACTATGTAGACCATCACATAGCTCTAATCACATGCTTGCCTTAACCTTATTAGGTCATTAAGTAATTTCAACTAGATTTGCTTACATAGCTTCTGAAGCTGTATGACTCAAAATATTTTTAAAACATCTAAAAAATGATCTAAAAACAAATACATGAATGAATTAATAAAATAGCTTCAAGTTGGCTGTTACTAATTTTATCTATACAATGCAGTTTTTAAAGATAACATTTATTGATTATGCGGCTGGCACCATCATATTGGGTGGGAACTACACACTCGGAGAGAGAGAAAGGTAGAGTCTAACCAGTGTTTTCGGGAAAGACCGGCTCAATGCCCACTCCATGATCAGAAGGAGAAGACACTTGGATAGGGTCCCTGAGGTAGATGCCCCGGTGATTCCCTACAGTAACTGTGTATCCCAAGCTACCAGTAGGGTAAGAGGCATGCTGCATGAGGTAGTCAAATGCCCTGTCCACCTAGAGCATAAAGAAACCAGTCAGAGGTTGCAAACACTACTACATCTCAAAAAATATGAATATCATATCATATTGTTCATAATTTAATTCCAACAGGTAAATCATCATATTTTATATTCATTACACATAAAATGACATTTCAAGCTATTTTTATACTGTTGATTAGTATGGGTTTATAATGAATGAAAATGAGAAATCCAGAATCTAATTTTTATAACATTTCTTTAAGTTAAAGTAAATTACAAAATCAAACACTATCAACATTAAAAGAAAAAGGCTTGAAATGTGTCACTATATGTATATAAAATTCTTTTATGAACAATATTCAAATTGTTGGCGATGCCCTAGGGCATACACAAAACAAACACACCCTAAAGTACCTGAATAATGCCATGACCCTGTGCAAACACTTCAATGTCATCCACCTTCAGGGCTGTATTTTCTAAAGCACGTCTCACCGCTGCAACTGTAGGCCGCACCCCATTCTGCTTCAGACCTGACAAGACAGACACACACGTACACAAATGTTAATTTATACTTCATGCTCAATCACACACAGAAAGACAACCCATGATAATATGTGACTGATCACTTTTGTCTTTTTCTATAGCTGGAACAATATGGTAATTTTGTGGCCAATATTATTCAGAATAATTATTTCAAAATATATAATTTATTTTAATTACCTATAAACTTAATAAACAAAAATCATCACAAGCCCCAATTTTCTACCTGAGAGTATGAGAGCGATGCCTCCGCAGGCATTGGGTGAAGACATAGATGTGCCGTTCATTAACTGAGTGCCACGAAGCGTCCAGTTGGGCACAGATGCGATGGCTCCTCCAGGAGCACTGATGCTGACCCCCAGAGCCCCATCTGTACTGGGACCCCTCGAAGACCAGGTATATTGATTAGGTGGCAGCTTCTCTCTCAGAGAGTATTCAGCTACCATCATGTCAGGTGTGACATAAGCTCCAACACCTGAGGAAAGAGGTCAAAATTAGATTTTCACATTGTTGATTTTTTTTGCTTTTATTTACCTTGTAGATCTAGGACAGTATTCATTAATGAACCCAAATGTCAAAGGCGCCAGAGTTAGTTTAGTGGTTAATTTTCATCTGAGGCCTGCAATATATAATTCAAATAAACAAGATAGCTGAAAACAAAATGAAAGTAAAGTCTTAAAACACAAATTAAGGGACTTTGTTTATGCAAAAAAAGGTGCTATGGACACATAATGCGTAGCTTTGTAGCCTGGTTAATTCAATGTTTAAAGCCATCTACCTACAAACCATAGGATGTTACTACTGTGCAGTGGCACGTAAATATTTAATTGGCTGTCTTATCGATTGACAAAGATAACTGACCTATGACGCTGCTGGTGGTTCCGCCAGGGCAGCCCACAGTGGAGAGACATGGTCCGTTATTTCCAGCACTTGATACGAACAGGACGTTATGTTTTTGCACCGCCTCAGTGATCACTTCACAGATCCTTCTAAAGATGAACACATATGCACATACATGATCACAACTGAGTTACATCAAAGGAATAACTTGGTTTTTAAAATCATATTAAACAGTTACTTCAGACTTCAAGATGATACAAATGACACACAGTCAACGGACCTCAACTCAAAACCGCACACAAGAAAGTCTTCAGTGCAGTTAGTGCTATATAAAGACTGAGTAATCAGAAAAAAGCATTTCCTCAATTCCTCACCCTGAGTTTGGCCAATGTGTCGCCTCCCCATAGCTGTAGTTCACAAGGTCACATTTGTAGTTGATGACTTCGATCATCTACAAAGAGCAACAGATGATGTTATATGCGATAAATGAGTTTCAATCTTTGGTCAATATTTAAAAAATGCATATTTAAAAAGCTTCAGAAGGAAGGAAATAAGTTGCTACTTCTCTTTTAATTCATACTACTGTACCACATGGCACAAGCCAAGTGGAAAATGTGAAGTGCTCAGCAGTTCTGTAAACTCCTACCGCTCGTATGAGGCCTGTGCCAGTCTCCATGGTGCTCAGACGAGTGTCTCCTATCTTGAGGGCCAGGATCTGAGCACCGGGAGCTACCCCATTCCTTTCTGGCTCTTCGGGGAAATGGCCTGCCGCAATGCTGGCAACGTGAGTTCCATGAGCACCTATGGGATGCAGCATTTACTAATGAACTGTTACACAAACCACTGTTATACTTATTCTAAGATGAGAACAGTATTTACTATAAGGATGTGCAAACAAAACTTTTCTACAAGATGAAATTAACAAAACCTTCCTTTGTTCAAAGCCCTGTCCTGTTATTTTGAGATCAGCATTTGCGTTGAGTTCAAACATCATCATAATGCATGTTGAACAAATTGTAACTAGTTTAACATTCTAATAAGATAATAGATTGTCTTCCGTAAAAGAACAGCCTTCTGAAAAGTATGAGTTCCTTTAAAATTGTACAAACTACAGATCACAAAGCAGGTTGTAAATATCTGGAGGAAAATTAAGAACATTGTCACCTTCCCAAGGAGTGGCTGATCAACAAAGATCACTCTAAGACAAAGGTGTGTACAGTTCACAAGGTCACAAAGGAAGCAAACATAACTTCTTAGCAACTACAGGCTTCACTCACAGTTGATAAGAACAGTTTTGGCCCATTTTGCTGCATCTAGCCAAGACGGCTTTGCCATCACTAATGGAACAAGTTATTCTGAATTATTCCAGTAAATTCTAAAGGAAAATGTCATTACATCTACTGCTACTGAACAGGAGGTCACACCAGATAATCAAAGCAAAGTTTTACATACTATTCCCTCTCAGATATGTAATGGTGGATGTTTTACCTCAATAAAAAAAAAGACCAAGTACATTTTAAACTCATTTGTTCAGCTAGCTTCCCTTTACCTATTTTCATAACTTACATGATCACAGCATCAAAAACAATATGGAAATATAGTATTTTAATAAGTCTTTCAAAGTTGATACACTAGCATTGTGCATGTGTCCAAGTTCAATAAAGCAATGTATGGTCAACAAGTTTGTCATTAGTACTGTCAATGTCATTAATTAGTTGTTGTAGCTGTCTTGCAAACACGGCTCAGCACTCACCGATAGATAGAATTTCTCACCTCCACTTGTAACAATGCAGAGAGTATTTCCCTCGTCATAGATGTTGATGGAGTAATTGAGCATCTCGGCATCTCCCAGTGTGGCATACTCCTGTCTTTCTCGGTATGAGCTCAAGACTGTACAGGATGCAAGATCTCCATTCTCTGATGTATCCACCACTGCCCTGCAGCAGAAATAAACACACAAACGTTCTCAAACCCTGGTAATAAATATTCACATGAATACTATCTGGTCGCCAAGGGCAGTGTTAAATAATCTGCTACAAATGACGATTGCAATTTAAACCATAAAAGATTTAGTTTGTAATTTTGCTAAACATTCCATTATAGCATTTCCTCTGGGTTTGATTTCAGGGCGGGTGGAAGACCTTTTGAATCTACCAATGATGTCATAGGGACACTGAAGGAAAACATGAATGAAATGGAAGATTTAGAGAAAGACGCAAAGATATATTTTGTCAACAAAAAATAATGGAAATATTTTTAGGCTATTAATTTGAAAATGTCTGCAAGTAGCCCAACACCCTGCTATGTAACATCTGCACACCTGCAGTTTTATTGTTCTTGAAGGAGTTTTCACAGCTGAAACCACAAAATAGAAATAAAATCTGTCAAATGAAATGTGTCAAGTTTTTATTATGGTTTTGGTAGGTAGTCTTATAATAAGCAGGAAAATATATACATGGCCGAAAGTGTTGGCACCCCTGAATTTCATTCATTCATTCATTCACTATCACACCCGCTTAATCCCTATTAGGGTCGCGGTTAGTCCCCCACCCCCTCACTGGGCGCAGGGCAGGGCATTACACTATTCAACTAAGCCCAG
>BRDA01003417.1:26987-38649 GCA_036984385.1 Crenuchus spilurus
TGTGCAACCAAATATTAAGTTGAGGGTGCCAATAATTTTGTCCGGCCCATTTTTGGAGTTTTGTGTGAAATTGTCAAATTTGCCTTTTTTTTCCTTTTTTGTGTTGTTCCAATACACACAAAGGATATAAACATGTCTATAACAAAACATATGTAATTGCAATAATTTTCTGGGAGAAATACTTCAGGGGTGCCAACACTTTCGGCCATACCTGTAGCCTATTGGTCAGTACTGAAAAACAAATTTTGAAACAAACTGGCCTACAATATACCTTACATACATGATGAAAATAAAAATTATAAATCATCAATAAGGTAAAAATGTAAAAAACTAACTGCATTAATCCTGCACTCTTAAGCCTAAGAGAAAACTTCCATCCTTGTACTACTGTAATCTTTATATTAGGAACCTTAATCTTAACTGCTACAGAGTGTGTTTTGTGAGTTTAGAAAAACTAGCCTAGTGCAGAATACATTCATATGAAATAGAATAACCGTTTTTCTTGCAAAATCATTAAGTGCACAACAACTATCAAATAATAATAAAAAACATCAACTTACTCACATAGTGAAAAATAAGTGAACAAATGTTTTTAAAAATTCAAGGTACTTATATTACAGATATTTTTCCCCCTCTAACCACTAATCCCCTTCAGTATGTACCAAGCAGAGGCACTTAAGCATAGTCCTAATATCACACTGTTTTGGTTCAGAAGTTTTAGCTCTAGATTATGAGATAACTGACCTCCAGGTGATGCCGTCATACCAGGCTACACAGTCATAAACTGGACCCGGGTCACTGTACTTCTTCTCCAGTGTGCCTAGCAGCTCTGTATGGCACTGCAGCTCCTCTTTCTGCAGCTTCTCTGTCTGACATCCAAAATAGACATAATTAAATAAATTATTACTGACAAAATGGCATAATATTATTACTGTTGCATCTGAACATGTCGTCTTATAAGAACCATGTAACCATCCAGGAAAAGTCACTGACTTAGCCAATCCTTTTCTTTCTCCTTTTTTTCCCTCTCTCAGGAAAAAGCATAAAATTGTTTGTCATTGCCAAAACAAGTTATATTTACGTTTTCCTTTCTCTGAGACTCATATATTAAAGGCCCCATATTGTACCCCTTTTCCACAAGTCAACAAATTGCATGATGGTCTAAATGAAATGTCTGTCACATGTTTTGGTCAAAATAATGGTCAGATAAGCCTGCATGATGAGCAATAGGATTTAAGGTGGCAGGTTTTATGTAAATGAGGCACTGCTCACTAAACAATCACAAAATTTTAATAATGGTTATATTTCTGATCTATTTTTCTCACTAATGTTACTCTCTGTGCTCTTTTGACCACCTGCTATTCTATCTTGCAGATGTTAACAGCATAATAACAGTGTAATACTAACTCACACAAACTGTATCCAGTACTCCATACTTATAAAAGTAAAAAAAAAATTATCAGATTATTTCTGCTTTTGATTGAAAAAACAAGTTTAAGCTTGCTTCTTATTCCTCAGCGTCTAATTCAAATTTCTCCTTTCCACCTTAAATGGAGCAGGAGTTGTCTGTCAGTCACCGCTGGTCGATTTACCAGAACACTGCATCATTGGTGGAACAGAATTCTCATTCTCTCTCTCTCATTCATGCACACAGAGTTCCAAGTTCTTAAAAGCATCTTATACCACTGCTGCCTCATTTAAGGTGGAACTGAAAGTTGTAATAAGATGCTGGTGAATAAGAAGTTATCATCAGGTTAATACAGAAGACCACAACTCACACAGACAAGTTTTAGAGATGCAGTCTATGAAAACAACCTCACTGCAACACAGTCAACATTGCACCAAACAGCCAAAACAAAGCCACGGCAGCACAAAAAAATGATAAAATGCAGTGTCACTCACTGACGCTGAGGTTTCACTTAAAGATAAATGTAAAATGTTTTCACCAGCATTAGTTGGATGTTGCAATAAAAAATAATTACAATCCTTTCTCCTTTGTTCTGCTGATGTGCAGTTTTTGTATGTTTCTCTGAATCTCTGTATAAAAATAACATCCACATTTCAAACTAGTCAGTGCAGTTACACTGATTGGGGTCTGGCTAAGTCCCCTTATTGTTCAATAAAAGAAGCCCAATCCTGAACTAACAGTTAAAGTTTTTAAAGTTTTCAGCCCTAGACAGCCCACAAAAACTGACTGGATTTTCATTTTTCAGTTTGGGGGTTGGTAGGCACCAAATATAGATGTAACAATGAAAAACTGAGATTATAATGAGATCATTTTAGGAACACTATCAGCAGTGTGCGCTCACAGTTCTTGTTTACAGTAGAGAGGAAAATCTAACGGTTGAACATACTGTTTAATGGCATCGTGACATAAAAATCTACTACTTATAAAAGAAACACCTGGAGGGTTTCTGAGCAAGACCAGTAGCTTAAGCCAACATCAAGGAATGTCCAAAAGTAATGTCCTGCAGCCATTGCACAAATTTGACTTCAGGCTCAACGAAATGTCCTACAGGCTCTCAAAACGGACATTAGCCATGTTTACTCAGCTCTAGTGAGGTCATACTGACCTGTGAGGGGTTGGGGTGAGCCAGGTCAAACTCCTCTGTCCTGCGGCTGGCCTCTGCTAATGCAGCTCTGTGTGCAGGATCCCACATCTTTTCCTTGCGCTCTTTCTGGTTTACACAAAAATCACTGATAAGCCATAATGATTTTACTGATAATATAAAAACATAAATTTAAATAGGACAAACTATGCAACAGTGGTTTTGTGCATTTTTTGACATATGTTGTGATGAAGGCATTAAATAAAACATATGATGCAATTATAGTTCATTGTCATTCGTCTGGTTCTGAAATTTTCTTCAAGTGAACAGTCTGTTGCCACAGATGGGGTTAGATGATTTTGTAATTTGACTGCCCCAACTTTCTACACAATTTCCTTTTTTCTTTTTTCAAACTTATTTTAAACATGTTCATTGAGCGGAGTTTGGACACAAAAGTAAAAGTAAATGAACATTTCCTATTTACTTACCTGTATTCTCTCTTTCAGAGCCTTAGGGAAAAACTCATAACCATTCTTAACTCCAATGTGATATTTCTCAGATGGATTCACCCAGGTGGCAGGGATCTGTGGAAAGACAATGTTTGAAAGCTAATCCAGCTGACGGTGGGATTTGGTGAATGAAACTGAAGCCAACATGTTAGGTCCTTGTACAACCATGATGTGCGATTCTAGATACAACTGTGATTGAGTTACAGTCCCTAGTAGTGTAATGTGAGAAGGTTGATTGCTAAAGAAATATGGTGTATGGATGTGTAGTGAAGCACAGAAAGTCATTCTCCAACCTTTAGTGTGCGTCCAGAGAGTCCGGCAACTGCACCATCCTTGGGCTCCACCACTGTGGACATGTTGACATCACCACTGCCGGTTGTATCGATGATGTCCACAATCTTGGGTTTCCCTTCTGTTGTGGTCTAAACAAGACAATTCAGAGTTTATGATGGATCTGTACATAATTAATTAATATGGACTAAAAGATAAAAACAAAGAAAACATACCAATGTCAAAAGTGACATGGTCACTAGTATAAGAACCACCACATGAGATTTAATTTTAAGGAATTCATGTTTTAAATTTTGATTTGAAGTCTAATATTTGTCTTTGAGTCAAGAGAAGGCCATGGTCTTGCAGGCTCATGGTTATTAGTACAGTAGATTCAATTTTGTCATTGTGTAGACTAGAGATATATTGCCAATGAAATGCAGTGAGCATGTAACTTAAAGTGCAAAATATTATTTACATATAGTATTATATAATTGTGAGCGATTACATGGATACAGTATGTACATCTAAGGACAATGGCATGGTAAATACATAGCTCGAGTCACAGATACAACATGACAGGGTTTGCTGCACATATAAATAAACAAGTCACCAGTCATTTGTAGAAGAGTGCAAAACCATTATGGGCAAAGGACATGATTTGGCAGACATCCAAAATGGCATGATAATAGGATACTGGGTGAGAGACAATAACTGTTAACTTTGTAGGGTGTTCTAGAGCCACCATAGTGAAGGTGAAGCAAGAATGGACTACACTGAATGTCTCACAATGGTATAACAGTAATGACGACACTGTTGAGAGGTACAGAGCAATCAACATGTCTCAGTGAGGAGTTAAACTCTATAGTGAGCACAAGAGTAACCAGGAAAATGTCAGGGAACACAATTGAGCGAAAACTACAAGCCAAAGGTGTTTATTCCCACTATTAGGTAGGTGGTCATAATCTGATATGACTGTGTGTAATACACATGTATAGAGTGAATGGAGAGGGTGCATATGTACAGTACAGTGTAAATACTGAAAATGTGGGGTGTTTTAGAAAAAGTATGAGAATGAGAAAAACGTGGTAACAACTCGACAGTTGGGATGACATCTGGCAACAGGTGCTTGATCCTCTTTTAGTCGTGTGTGCCAGAGCTGGTGAAGTTCAGGCCCAACAACCATTAAATATGGGTACAGGGAGTTGTAATGAGTCTCACTGTCACTATGAAAGTACACTTACTGTGGCATTTGCACTGACATGTTCGTATCATGAGGAAATATGACTACAGTCGACTATGTCCATTCATTCAAAGCCAGAAAGAGAAAAAATGGCTAAAGTAGCTGTGATGTTAGCAGGCTAACGCACTTCGCTGATTACTTTGTGACAGTAACCCTTCGTGTCATAACAGCTGGTGACTACGTTAAAATATACTTTATATTTTGTAAAATATAATCAAATCTGTTTGTCTACAGCAGTGTGAAGTTAAATATTCGCAAACATCGCTTATACTGTTCGCAAACTATCTAGCTATAAGTTAGCAACACTACAGCTAGTCGGTTAGCCGACTAACTTAAGTCATTCTACCTTAAATGGAGCAGCAGCTCCTTTCAGCCGTCAGTCAGCTGAATGGGACTGGTGTACTATTTAAGGTGGAGCTCAACAAGACGTTAACGGAAATATAGCTTCGTAGCTGCTGGGCTAGCATTTAGATATCAGCTTACAATTTTGTTGTATTATTTAGATTTTTATGCAGTAAATGTTGACTGTAAAGATAAATGTTATTTTAAAGTACCATTCATTGTACCACAACTCTTCAGTTAGTAATATTAGTTATTTTAACTAGTTAGCATCATTATGTCGTTAACGAGGATGACACAGCTTGTAGTTCACATGGTTTTAGGCTGAAGATGGTATGACTGAAGGAACGACAGTGTACAGTAAGCCGGGTTTGTTTTTAATCATTAAACTATGCTCAACGGAGGCTGTGTGAGTTGGAACAGAATTGATCATGCGGCCTGCTCGCGCCTCCAGCCGCGCTCTCGGATTAACCTGCATGCCGGGCGCCCCCGGGTCCACTCCGGTGTCCAGCACAGCGATGAGCACACCCCGGCCATCGTAGTCCGGAAAGCGGGTCAGGAACGAAGCGGCGCCAGTCTCTTTCTTCGGAAGAAGCCCGTGTAGAGGGAACGACTCGTCAACTGAATGAGCAGCCATGACCCGAGCCGGGGTGAGTGAGGGATGAAAACAATAAGCAGCAACTGTAGCAGGGTGGAGCTCTGGACACCCCCAGAGCGGGCTGGACCATTAAAAGAGCACCACCAGCCTGATGCTCACTGTCAGGCTTTTATGTTATTAACAACTAAAACAAGACCGATAACACTCGCCTGTACACATTTTTGTATTAATATTTTTAAAGAAAATGTGCCACTTCGTTTTAAAAGTGGCAAACTTCGAGTCACATTAGTCAGCATTCGTTTGAACGAACCGAATCTTTTTAAACTGTGCGTTTCAAACTGATTCACAAGTCAATTCATCTGCACATACAGACAGGGTTGCCAGATCTCAAACATTTCTGTATTTCAATGTCTGAAGCCGCCATACAGAAGCTGAAACTGGCCCAAAATATAAAGTGTACGACCACGGACATAGCTTTTAAAAATATTTATTTTTCTTTTCAAATTTTCTACTTTTGAATATTGTTGTTGTGTGTTTATTGGTTGTAGCACTGTACAATGTTCTTGGGTATCATGAAAGGTGTTTACAAATAAAATAATAATAATAATAATAATAATAATAATAATAATAATAATAATAATATAAAATGTAATAGTTTAAGGCCTACGTAAAATAACATAAAGGGTTTTTTTTTTGCATTTAAAACACACTATCCCCTTTCCTTCCATTTTGTTCTAATCTATGTTTTAAAATAATTAGGAAGTGTATCTAAGGCATCTGCATTAAAAGCTCTTCGCCCTCAACCGTTCACTTCCTGTTTTTATTTCTCACAACTCCTCGTCAGACAATTTCATTATTTCTACTGTATTAGCGGCTATGGCAAATTTAAACTATGCGCCTCTGAAATTTTAGCCGCGACTGCACTTTCAAAAGAGCCAAATTTGGCGAAGAATCCGTCAACCTGGCAACTCTGCTTACAGCAGCTGCGTCCGAGGAGTTGAATGAAACTTCCCCTCCAATCTGCTGTCCTCGACTTCGTCTGATCGGTAGCACATGGTCTCGCTAAACACATCAGCAGAGCTGACTAGCGTGTAGATCCACATGTCTTCTCGATTAGGCCAAAAGTAGTTCATTCATCTCTAATGATTCAGCCATTGAGATCCTGCAGTCTGATGTCCCTTCCTTCAATTAAAATAATCTACATCCCAGCAGCTGAATGAAATCTCCTCTTCTATCTGCTGTCATTGTTTTTGTCTGATCTGGTAGACACATATGGTCTGGTAGGATCTACCGAATAGTCACACTTGTGATATATTTTCTGAGCCTATGAGATTAGACAAAATAATGTACATCGTATACACAGTAAATATGTCAGTGTTAAATCAACACTATTAGAGTTAAATTAACACTGAGGGTGTCAAACTCTAACACTCTCAGTGTTAATTTAACTCTAATAGTGTTGATTTAACACTGGCAGATTTACTGTGTAGCAGGATATGGATGTCCAGAAAGGGCATTAGTTATTAAGATTTTTTTGTGCTGGTATCTCGAGATCACAAATGAATTTTAGTGTGATTTCAAAATAGCAAAAAGTAGTCTTCACATCACAAGAAATAAACAAATTGTGATTTTGAGGAAAAATATTTTTTTGTTATCCTGAGATATCAAGAAAATTAAGTTGTGCTCTCCAGATAACAGTGCAGAGAATTATAAATAGCATATCCTTTCTGGACTCTCATGAAAAGACATCCACTTGTCATGTCATGTCATACGCCATCATCGCTTCACGATGGTAGGCTGCACAGACGAGTCACTTCCCTCCAATGCCATCTGTCTCTGGTTGCTTGTAGCAGGCTAGCACCTGATAATCCAGTCCATGTCTTGATGTTATCCATCCAGGTTATTCTTGGTCTTCCACGTCTTCTGACTCCCTCCACAAGTCCAGTCATAACACTTCCCCTCATGCTCTCATGTGCATGCCTCATCACTTACAGTGGCGCAAAAATTTTGGAACACTTCAGAATTGTCTATATTGTCTATATTTCTGCATAAATTTGACCTAATGACTGTATGACAAACTGATGAAATTTCACATCTTTACCATCTCCTATATGTACAATACATTTTCATTATTATACTTAATAATAGAGTTATACTGGAAAATAGAAAATTTTCAAGTACAAAATGTTCAATGGTCAATTTATTGAAAAATTCATTTCAGAAGGTTTCAGAGTCACTTGCTTAGTTTACTTTACAGTCTTAAATTACACTGTAAACAGTCTTATTTATTCTATTTGCTGCATAACCATTTATGAATAAAATCACCAGACTGTTTTGAAACTCCAGGACCACAGCTGGCACCCCTGCAGAAGTTCCAGCAGTTTACATTAATATCAGTGACCAGCAGGTGGCACACTAATGCCAGGTGTGAATCACCAGCTGAGTACTCCTGAAATGAATGAATTCCCACATTCACTGTTCAAGTCTGATAACAAGCTGGCCTGGCAGTGTGAAGAATTACGCCTGTTAAAAGGATTATACTGAGCCTTTTTGTTAGGGCATATGCTATACAGCTCTGGTCAACTTTAAGGACACCCTGGTATGATGTTTTCAAAAAGAATTGGGAAATTTTAATTGTGAAAATTGTTTTGATAGAAAATGTAAATTTATTCAAGAAAAATGACAATGATCCAGTCTGAGGTTTTCACTTAATAAACAGAAAGTTGTCACTATTACATCTTCCTTAATGTGTAGTTACACAAGGATATCAACCTCTAAATGTGTTTGTTGTCTATTTACGAGCTTATTGCCCCATTCTGTTTCTAGTTTTAGCCACTTCTCAGTTATTTGTTCAGACTATTGAAGATTTGCAGGAATTAGCAGATTTCAGTGGTCTGCAATGATTTTCTGTTAGATTAAGGTCAGGACTCACTGCTGCCTCATTTAACATGTCTAAGTTCATGCTTGTGGATGTGTATTTTGTATCAATGTCTTGCTGGATGATCTTTGGATCAAAGTGTCTGTCACAGGTTAGCACATTTTACTCTAAAACATAAGCCTTTGTTTGGAATACAAATTTTTCTTCTTAAGATTAGAACTGGAGCTGTGAAGCTAACATTGCTAACACTATTAGCTCAATAATCACCTAAATAGCCCAATCATTTCTTTAAACAAACATGATTTCAACGTTGATCAAATTGAATTTTGATCTTAGTTAAGATCTAGGAGTAAACAGTGTGTTTAGTAGGCCACAGTAGGATACTTCATACACAACAAAAGCATTTGCTGCCATGGCTGCATGTAGCGGTAATCATGCTGTGTCCAAAAATCACATCTACAAGTCTGTGAGACCATCATTAAGATCTGGATGTGGTTTAGTGAGATAGAAGAACTTGTGGTGATTTATTTTTTACAAAAACGACTTGGCTTTTGTAGGTGACTACTGAATTCTAGTGTTTGCTAGCAATGTTAGCATTCCAGCTCCAGTTCTAAAAAGCTACATTTGGACTCAAAACATGTCTTGGCTACATCTGAAGTAAGTGAATCTATATCAACGAAGTGATCTATTTTGATTTCATTAAGTCTACAAAACATTTTCCCAGAAGGACTGAGGTTTTCTCTGTGTAGGTTTTCTCTGTGTAGGTTTTTATGTGGGATCAGTCTTGGTCTTTACCCATGAAATCCTTTTTGGTTTAGTTTAGATGTACGAGTCTTAGATGTACAAGCCAGCTGTAAACTCTTTAAAGATAGTACTTTAGTTATATGATGATGTTGTGACAGATTGCTTAGACTAAAATCAATTTTAAACTTGCCACCATATTTTGGTAGGTTTTTGACAGTTTCATGAGTCATAAAAGTCTTAAAAACATTGCAAATTGCAGGAGTAGGAATGTTGTGAACTCTGCAGGTGGTACTACTTGTACTGTCCAGTACAGTTATACAAAAACTTTTTAAATTTGGCCAAAAAATAAAGAATAAACTTTTACATTTGGCAAAAAAATATTTTTCTTCCTTCTTCCCCATTTTGAAAAAGCAACTGGGAATAAGAGTGACTTTTTAAAGGAGTCATCATTAGGCAAGGCAAGACAAACTTATTTATGTAACACCTTTCATTCAAAGTGCTATATAGATTAGGAAATGCAAATACAAATTAGTGCATTTAAACAGAAAAAGAAGAGAAATAAAGAAAAATAATTAAACAGTAAAGTTTAATTGGTCAAATCAAGTCACGCGAGTATTGGAAATTTAGTGTAGGTGAGTGTAACTTTACAGTCAAAGAGATTTAGTTCTCTAGTTAGAGAAATTGTATATCTTTTTAGATTTCTACTGTTCTCTAATATATTTTGGCGTTTTGTTAGACAATACCTCTTAATATTTTTTATTTAAACAATACCTCTTATCTATCTGTTTATTAGTTACATTGTTTTACAGATATGTGACCTCAATGACACAGATGACCTCTCTGTTTACAGACATGTGATGAAACAGTGCCTGTTTTACATATAGTCTGTGCCTGTTTTACCTAGTCTGCTCGCACATTCCCCCTCCAACATCCTCCTTTCCAACTCTGGTCCCTCCACCATAGGTAACTGTATTTAAACTCCACAGAATATGTGTTCTTTGAACTGGATCAGTGATATACTCAAGCTATGCCTGTCATATTCTTTGAATAAACTCTGAA
This sequence comes from Crenuchus spilurus, assembly GCA_036984385.1. Classification (NCBI taxonomy): domain Eukaryota; kingdom Metazoa; phylum Chordata; class Actinopteri; order Characiformes; family Crenuchidae; genus Crenuchus; species Crenuchus spilurus. The sequence continues at coordinate 37,177 of BRDA01003417.1, forward strand.
ATATGAAGATCCAGTCTCCTGACTCTCCTGACAGAACTGTTAAACGTTTTGAATAATTGAGACATGAAAGTTGAACGTAGTGTTTAATGCTACATGAAGTGCTGCATAAAAAATTCAATCAAAATGAAAAGAATGAACAAAAAAATGAATGAAATAGTTAATTGTTGTTCATAATTTATTTCAAAAAGCTAGACTGTCATATGTTTTAGATTAATTATATGTAAGGTGACACATTCAAAGTGACAATCTTTTTTTGTATTAATGATGATCAGTTTGCCTTATTGCTTATGAAATTCATTGTCATGAAAACCAAAACATTTACATCTACCTGCCATTTCAGTCTACAAGTAATCTTTCCATTCACAATGAAATTATAAGAAGTGTTTCACCCTTAACTGAAGACAGTCCAAACAAAGGCAGTTCAGATGTGACTTAAAAAATTAAACAGCTTTTTAATTCTAAGGCACACTGAGAGGTTGAAGAAAGTCATGTGACATTAATTGTGACTTCTTTGGTATATACAGTAAACACAGACACATCTCAATAAGGAAATACAAGAAAAAATATATAATACAGGCCCTTAAACTGATACAGCTGTCATGAAGGATTCTTGTCCGTTTTAGCTACAGTCATCCATTGTTCATCATTTCAGTGAAGAAATGCAGTAATATTAAAAAATGATGAAAGTAAGTCATTAGGGGCTATGCTATTGCTTTCTACTGAGTGGTATGTCACTATAGGCTCTGAGGAAGTATGTTTTGCTGGCATTATCTCAAAGCAGTACAAGAAAATCTTTATGAATAATGAATATGGATTTTGCTGGGGGTTTCTGCTGACATCTTCCCCATAATAGAATGATCAGCGTTTTCACATGCTAATCTCCATCTGGGATTCTCTCTCTCATTCAGTTTATTTAGCACTGGCTTTTCACTATGACTCATAATATTTGTAAACTAACTATGGATGATCTATCATGTCGTGTGTGTGTGTGTGTGTGTGTGTGTGTGGTGAGGAGAGGAGGATGGGGTTGAGTGAGTGCATATAGAACACTGTATGTGAATGATATTCTATAGGGATTTTCATTGATGCAAACCTATTTTTAGACCCCCAACCCACCCACCCGCTGCTCCCACTCTTTGAATTGAAACAGTAGGAGCATCCCTCCATTAATCAGCTTTAAGGGTGAACATCTGTCCCCCTGTATAACACAAAAAGCTTTCAAAAACAAACCAGTCACCAGAGACAAATTCAATACAGTAGCCTAATGATTGATTACTATGAAAGTGTGTTGACATTTACTTGTCTTATGTTTCTTGTTTATTAAGGGTATTAATATAGAGCTTGACCCTCATTGCTGCAGTAACGTTGCTGCAGTAATGTTGCTGCAGTAACTATCTCTACTCTTATGTCTGAAGACTTTATTTAATCTCACTTGATGTGGACAAGCCAATATTGGCCAGTATATTACATACA
>BRDA01003418.1:1373-42108 GCA_036984385.1 Crenuchus spilurus
ATAACCGGGAATTTGTAAGTCTTTTTTTGTGACGGGAATTTACGATAAATTTGATAAAATGTAAAGTTTACACGTATTAATATACGTTTTAATATGTAAAGGTACTGTACTGACTACAAATGTAAAAGTAAGTTCTTGGATTAATTACAAAAGAAATGTCCATGTTTTCGTCTTTGTCTCAGTCCATATGAAGCTGAGTGCCTGACGTGTAAGGCTGGGACTTACGTGTTTGTAGTGAATAAAGGTGTAAACGACATACACACCAGCAGTGAGGGGTGAGAGCTCATGATCTAAAATCAGTTTTTAAAATCTAAAATCAGTTTTTAGTAAATCAGAGTGCAGCAGAAGTGTCTGTACGTTTCACACAGATTCCTAAACAGCTAAAAACATTCTGAAGTACTCAGACAAAGACAGAATTGTTATGCATCAGTCATGTCATGGAAATGTATAATTTTGCATATAATTATGCACATTTGAAATGTAAAATAGTTTAAATAGCATTTAAGGGCAGTGTTTTTTTCTGAATGTTTAAGGGCCAATAAAGCTCTTTTTCATATACATATCAACCATATGCCTAGTGTACAACCCTTTTTTAAATGTCCTTGTATGTGAACAGAATCTGCACAAAAAGTCGTTATTGATGTATATATTAAACATTTACAGCGTCAACTCAAAACCACAGCATTCCCGTTACCTTCCACGCCGCGAGGTGGCGCACATCTAAAACTATGGCGCGCCCTGGAACTGCTGGTCTAAACCTGCGGTTGGCTCTCCGGCTCTGCAAATGGATGCATCTCGACGTGACAGGCAGAACAAACGCTCAACACGTTAATAACTTACAGGTGAAAACGGACTGCCGGCCAAATTGCAGTCCACAGTCCATTTGAGGGAGTGACAGCAGCGACGGCCAATCACATGTTAGCAAGAAACGGCAGAGCCAATCATGAGCTTCTGGCAGCCTAAAGGAACCCGGCTTGGATTTCAGTTGGATTTCCATCTCACTCAAACGGAATAGGAGGAAGGCGAGACTAGTTTGTGAACGAAACGCTTCTGGAGTACAACAAAATCCCGGACGAATGAGAAATTCCCCCCGGACGTTCTTTTTAAGTCTCGAAAAGAGGACGTCTGGTCACCCTACCTTGCGTTAACTGAAGCGTCTGATTGGAACTCTCCGTTCTACCTTAAAAACACAGCGTTTGCATTGGTGAAGCTGTCGTCGGGAGAACGTATCTGACCGCATATTTAAGGTGGAACGAGGAGTTCCCATAAGACGTAGCTAGTTTAGTCTGTTCCTGTTTACAAGCTTCATGTAAGTTAATATAACACACCTCTAAAGCAAATTAATACATGTGCTGTTATTTAAGTGAAACTGTTGCATAATAAACAGTTGATTACAAAACTTTAATCATACAGCAGAATATATATTGGTTCCTTAAAAAGTGGATTTGAATGAAATGGGACATTAGATTGGGGAAGTAATCAAGAGTGGGACAATTTTATCCTTAAGAATTTGATTGGCTAGGGACTGATGAACCGGCTCACTGATTTCACCTGACAGGTCAGGGTAGAGATTGAAGCAGGAAAATACCACAAATTTATTTATTTATTTACGCACCGTGATTTAATGAATTTTAGCACTTTAGAAGTGGCGAAAGTGTTGCATTTACTGAAGAAAATTCATTTTTACTTCCACATTGAACTGTTTTAATTATCTGAGTATCAAAAAGTCAGAGCCTCTTTGGATCCCTTAGGTCTTTATTCAGCAATGCATTTCTTTTTAAAAGCACTTTGCAATACAGAGCAAACAGCTGTTTTCCATGATACATGTACTGCATACACCAAACATTCATGCCAAAAAAAGAAATAAAAATGTATTGAAACTTTTAAACATGGAAGTCTTTATGTACTGAAAATAAGATACAAAACAGGCTTTTTAAGTAACCGTGACAATACAATACTACCATTAAAGTACATTAGTGCATCTAAGCATTGAATGTTAACATGATCACTGAAAATGATACAAAATATCTTAAAAGGCAAAGTATGAAGCTACGTTTTTTCTTCCTCACCAAAAAATAAGTGTCTGATTTGCACTAGTAAGCTCAGGAGGAACATGTAGATCCAGATTCTGCTGCTGTGGAAATGGCTCCACTAGTGACAGTGACAGAACTTTAAAAAAAAAAAATCCCAGTCTAACTAAAGACAGAATGGCTGAAATACTGTTGGTAAATAAAATGGAGGTTACAACTGAAAAGAAACATGATCCCAGTCTTCCCAAGACAAGTGAAACTGGACTACTGGAAGTACAGAAAGATACAGTGTTTTGGTAAATAGTCCTCTTAGGCTACAAACTTGATTTTCATGTGACAAAAAGGTAAGACAATGACGTCTGAGTAAAAGGAGAACTACCATAAAAACCTAGTTTCCTACTTGCTGGTAACCATAGAAAAAATCCTCTGCTATTCAAATAACTTTTTTTTTTTTTACCTCTTCTTGGCTTTATATTAGACTGTTCACCCTAGTTCAATATATTTGAATAAAAAAAGATGAAGTACACATAAATAAAGACAATAAAAAGGTAAAACAGCACCTTATCCCCAGAAAGTGTTGAACTATTATATGAACAGCATGAAGTCAATGGTTATTAGCAGATTTTTTCATCGATGCCCAAACAGCCTCAGAAACAGTCAGACTGACTGAGAATTGGAAGAGTTTATTAAGCCATTTCTTTGTAAGACAAAAAGGGTTCAATTCACAGGAAGCTGTGTTGACAAACATCATGATCTTCCATTCTCTGTACTTCCAGCCAATGAGCAAACAATAATACTCAGTGTGTATACTGTATTATAGCTGGTATATGTAGAGTAACCATCACATGCAAGTACAAAAGTGAATGGAGGTCAAAGTTAAACATTACAGTGAGACATACTCCAGTGTGTCTGCTGATGTGCATCTCAAATTTCACTCACGATTGTAAAATCATGGCCCACAGAAAATAAAGGAGATTTCACTTAATGTAGATACTACAAATTCCAAAAGGCAGGAAATGGGTCTCAGGCAGTTTTAACAAGAAGGTGACGGGCTTTAGTGTTTGAGACATTTCTTTACCCTCACCATGCTGGCTGAACACAGACTGACTGATACTGTGCTACAAATGTGTTTGCAGCTGGCCACATAGAACAATACATCAGAACAAAAACGAAATGCAAGTCTGAGGCTTGCAAACAAGGGCTGGCACTGGAAAAGACTATTCAGATGTTAGAGCAGAGGCTAGTCTTATAGCTAGTGCTTAACATCTGTATTAGAAGCTGAGACTAAATGGTACAGGCAAGGAAGTTAAAGGAATACTGCAATATTAAAGGAATACTTCTGGATTTCAACCTATTCTTTGCATGTTTTATCTGGATCACATTTTATTACCATAGACAGCAAGTTCCTAGAATGGAAACAAAACAACTACCAAGAACCTGTAATGAGAACTCAATGTGCAGGTGAGCCTTCCATGTGTTTTGAGCGGCAATTTTTTTTATATATACAAGGAAATATCATCCATGGTAATCATCTGTAATCTTCTGATGCAAGAAAGAGTGAGATGTTGGAGTACCCCATTACGAGCATCATAAAACTGACAGGCAGAGACTGGCTCTCTAATTAATGTCTCCAAGATGCTTTTAGGAGAACAAAAAAATAGAAGAAGCAATGGTTTCTTCAATAGTGTTCAGATTTTTTTTTGTCCAAGAAAAAGAAAACGCAGCAGATGTTTTCTGCGGACAAACAGAAAATACATCTCAAGGTGTTCAATACACTTGAGTCCAGTTGGGCAAGAGGAAATAAAAGAAGAAAGACAACATTACACTGATGACTGTTAACTTAAAGTGAACCCCAGAAAGCCTTGTGAAATGCAGGAGCAGGTACTGTGGCTGAGGACCGATGTGGTCATATAGGATCTAGTAGAGCAGGATCCGCCTCTCGATCGCCTTTCGGCAGATTGGGCACTCGCTCATACGGTCACCGCACAGCTGGCACGTGCCGTGGCCACACATGAAGATCATGTTCTTCAAACGATCCAGGCACACTGGGCACATGGTCTAAGAAGACACACAACACAAGGTTACTTTCAGTTTCAAATTTACAAGAAATAAAGCATGCCAGCAGTTCATATTCATGGAAAATTCTTTGAACTTTGACATTTATGTGACAGATATGAGCGGCATAGGTCAAACTTCTTCCACGCAACAAGTTAAGAACAGGGCTAAGAGTCTAGTTTAAAAAAAAAAAAAAAAAAAATACTAATTTACACAATTTGTCTCTTATTTTTGCATACCCTACTAACATAGCCAACAGTTCCTTAATTAGCACTCCATAAAATTCATCCAACAACTCTTTCAGCCGTCTCAAAGCCTATATATCCTATATTTACTGATAATGGTATCAACTCATAGAAACCAAACATCTACATTTGAGATACGTGGAAAAATGTACAAATTTTGCTTTTTGAAACTCACCCAACATTTCCCTTAACCCTCTGGAGTCTGAGAGGTTTTTCAGATATTGTGATGTAGTCTGACATGCACTGACATTTTACAAATAAAAATTACAAAATATTAACCCCAACCAAAGTTACACAGGCTTTTGTTCAGCACAAACTCAGCAACAACAGTGTGAAAACAGTAAGAGTGTCATAAATCTATATTTTGATTAAATCTCAAAAAACACAACACTTCTAGCTAAGACTTTTGAGCTCATAACTGAATAAACAGGTTTTGGCTACACACTGGTCATTACAGTTTTTAGAAATTGTATGTGGTTTTATTTCTAAATCTTTACTTTTGAGAGTTGACTATGTTTTACGGAGTCACTCATTCCTACTTTGAATATTCATGAGATAGGTGTGAGGTCTTGTATAGTGGGGGAAAAAAGTATTTTTTCTACTAAAGTTCTCCTACTTAAAAAGATGAGAGAGGTCTGTAATTTTCATCATAGGTACACTTCAACTAGAGAGACAAATGGGAAAAAAATTCAGGAAATCACATTATAGGATTATTAAATAATTTATTTGTAATTTATGGTGGAAAAAAAAGTATTTGGTCAATAACAAAAGTTCAACTAAATACTTTGTAACATGGCAATGACAAAGGTTAAACGTTTCCTGTAAGTCTGCATCAGGTTTGTACACACTGTAGATGGTATTTTGGCTCATTCCTCCATGCAAATATCTACAGCAGTGATGTTTTGGGGAACTTTCAGCTCCCTCGACAAATTGTCTAGGCCACTCCAGGACCTTTACAGAGCCACTCCTTCACTGCCTGAGCAGTGTATTTGGGATCATTTTCATGCTGGAATGCTCAGACACATTTCATGTTCAATGCTCTTACAGATGGAAGGAGGTTTTGGCTTACAATCTCACGATACATGACCCCGTTCATTCTTCCCTTAACATGGATCAGTCGTGCTATCCTCTTTGCAGAAAAACAGCCCCAAAGCATGATGTTTCCACACCCATGCTTAACAGTAGGTATGGTGTTCTTGGGATGCAACTCAGCATTCTTTTTCCTCCAAACATGGCGAGTGGACTTGAGTACCAAAAAGCTCTATTTTGGTGTCATCTAACCACACGACCTTCTCCCATGCCTCCTCTGGTCATTGGCGAACTTGAAATGGACCTGGACATGTGCTGGCATGAGCAGGGGGACCTTGAATGCCCTGCATGATTTTGAACCATGATGGCATAGTGTGTCACTAATGGTTCTCTTTGAGACTGTAGTCCCAACTCTCTTCAGGTCATTGATCAAGTCCTCCTGTATAGTTCGGGGCTGACTCCTGACCTTTCTCAGAATCATCCTTACCCCATGAAGTGAGATCTTGCATGGAGCCCCAGACAGTCATCTTGTGTTTCTTCAAGTTTCTAATAATTGTGCCAACAGTTGTTGCCTTCTCACCAAGCTGTTTGCCTATTGTCCTGTTGCCCATCCAGCCTTGTGCAGGTCTAAAAAGGTCCCTGTTGTCCTTAGAAAGCTCTTTGGAGTGTGATTGATTGAGAGTGTGGACAGTTGCCTTTTATAAACATAAGTTCAAACAGGTGTAATTAATACAAGTAATTAGTGCAGAATAGGAGGGCTTCTTAAAGAAGAACTAACAGGTCTGTAAAAGCCAGAATTCCCGCTGGTTCCACCATAATTTACAAATAAATTCTTTAAAAATCCTACAATGTGATTTCCTGGATTTTTTTTTCTCATTTGTCTCTCATAGTCGAAGTGTACCTATGATGAAAATTACAGACCTGTCTTGTCTTTCTAAGTAGGAGAACTTGCACAATCAGTGGCTGACCAAATACTTTTTTTCACCACTGTATGTATGTATTTGAAAAATAGTCTCATGAAGGTTTCCAGGATATGTTTAGTTTTGTTTCTAGGATAAAACTGCAAAGTTATATAAGTGTTTTTTCAGAATTTTGGTTTTGTCCTGCTGGCAAGAGAACTGACACCTGAGGGTTAAGCAAAACAATACAATTAACAGTACAATACAACAATTAACAATACAAAAAACAGTAGCAATCTTTTTGAGGCCTGGAACCATGCATGGCACTATTCTTTACCTGCTCTTTGATGTCCTGCAGCTGCTGCTGTAGCTTCTGCACATCAGCATTGACATTAGTGTTGTCCTTGTCCCGCTGCAGACCCGGAATATTCCCACTTGCTGTAAGGCAAAGACAGGCAGGCATTGAGAAATCAGTCACTACAGTGATTACCCACTGGTTCAGATATCTATTGGCAATAGGTAAACCACGAGGCTTCAAATATAACCCTGTTCACATGGGATCTTTATAAACCCAAAGAAGGTGAAAGAAAACTGGACAGGGGGGAAGGTGAAGGCAGCTGCTATCATTAATGGTTTATATTGTGTTTTCAATTTAATAAAAGGGAAACCTGCATCCCATTTTAGACAGCTTCTATGATAAGCAATGAAGCTTGTATTGTCCTTGCAAAGGATGAAATATGCCGTACAGCCACGTTTAAATGCTAATTTGACTCCTAACTCCTAACTGTGCCAGGATCTGGAGCCAGCCTTTGAGGACCTCAACCACCTCATGAAAAAAGTGGCCAGTCTGTCGCATGTTGTTTCTGCGAGAAAACTATAGGTCCTGAAGAGAAGGAAGGAAGTTTGGAAAGAACAGCGCTAAAGTCGAGGGGTTAGAAATGAAATACTTACACCAACTTAGCGCCAGATTGTTGGGCTGGAGAAGATCCTGCGACCCCCCTGCCATTGAGTTAGAGCCCCCTGCTGAGAAGCAACCAGTGACAGTGTTACGTAATGCATGCCGCCCAAAAAAATGGCTCAGGGCCAACCTGGCCTGGCATACAGCACTCTCAGGATGTACTCGTTAGAAGGAGCAAAGGAAAGAAGGTTAAAAATTATCGCTTTAGTGATGGCTGTTAAAGGAGGCGAGATAGCAGGCCTGTTTCACTGCAAGGACTCCATAACAGTGAGCCAAATACAGAAAACAATGAAGAAGAATGGCAGCTGCCCAACAGCAGAGACTGCTGTGAAAGCGAGGATTTGCTCAATGAGACACAATCAAAATTAGGAAGTTGCAGAGAGCAGGGGAGTCACAAGCAATTGAGGGGCTCTTTTAGAAATAAAATGCTAAACAAATAGATTAAGGAGGAAAACTGTAAACACAGGCTACCTAAAATCAATGGGAAATGCCTACATACGTACACTCACTGGCCACTTCATTAGGTACACATACCTTGTATCCACACTCATTGTCCTTTTTATCAGCTCCACTGACCACAGAGGTGCACTTTGTAGTTCATCTTTTTCTCTCTATACTGTGTTAACCTCCTTTCACCCTGTTTGTCAATGGTCAGGACCCTCACAAGACCAGTCTACAGAGTAAGTATTATTTGGTTGGGGGTCATATTCTGGTACGAGTATCGGACACAGCACAGCTGCTGGAGATTTTAAAACATTATGTTGGCTCAATTCACTATATTAGTTAACTACCTTGTTGGTGCACCTTGTAGATGTAAAGTCAGAGACAGTAGCTCATCTGTTGCCACAAAGTTTTTGTTGGTCATGCTGAGGTTGTTACAGGATGCTGCTCACAGGATGCTGTTTTTGAACTATTTTCACACCAGCAGTGACACTGAAGTGTTTAAAAACGTCAGCAGATTTGCTCTGCACAATGCACACTGCGTGGACAGCCAAATCTGATCTGATCACTTACAAATAACAGTCATCAACAGATCTGGTTTGAGAAACAAATCCAATCTGACTGCAGTCTGAAAGTAGCCTAAAACACCACCACATCAGTAGCACTGAGGTGCTGAGAATGATCCACCACCCAAATAATTGCTGCTCTGTGGTGGTCTTGACCATATATAGTACATAGAAAAACAGATGAACTGCAGTCTGTAATTACAGAACTACAAAATTCACCTGTATAGTTAGTGGAGCTGTTAAAATTGAGTGTAGATGCAAAGTGTGCATACCTAATTAAGTGGCCAAAGAGTGTACTTTCAGTAAAATAACACCCTACTTGAACCTTCCGTTAGTTAAGGATGGTATTTAAAAATGACGATATAGGTGAATATTAAATCATCCTAAATTCACAGGATATGACCTTCAAAATGAAGATGTGATCTCTGTATATTTGCTTTAGATATAGTGCCTTGCGAAAGTATTCAGCCCCCCTGAACTTTTCAACCTTTTGCCACATTTCAGGCTTCAAACATAAAGATATAAAATTTATATTTTTTTGTGAAGAATCAACAAGTGGGACACAATCGTGAAGTGTAACAAAATGTATTGGATATTTTAAACTTTTTTAACAAATAAAAAACTGAAAAGTGGGGAGTGCAATATTATTCGGCCCCCTTGCGTTAATACTTTGTAGCGCCACCTTTTGCTGCGATTACAGCTACAAGTCGCTTGGGGTATGTCTATCAATATTGCACATCGAGAGACTGAAATATCTTTGAGAAATGGCTTTCTTCTTGCCACTCTTCCATAAAGGTCAGATTTGTGCAGTGTAAGACTGATTGTTGTCCTATGGACAGACTCTCCCACCTCAGCTGTAGATCTCTGCAGTTCATCCAGAGTGATACTCCTTCCATTTCAATATGATTGCTTGCACAGTGCTCCTTGAGATGTTTAAAGCTTGGGAAATGTTTTTTTATCCAAATCCGGCTTTAAACTTCTCCACAACAGTATCTCGGACCTGCCCGGTGTGTTCCTTGGTCTTCATGATGCTCTCTGCGCTTTAGACAGAACCCTGAGACTATCACAGAGCAGGTGCATTTACACAGAGACTTGATTACACACAGGTGGATTCTATTTCTCATCATCAGTCATTTAGGACAACATTGGATCATTCAGAGATCCTCACTGAACTTCTGGAGTGAGGTTGCTGCACTGAAAGTAAAGGGGCAGAATAATATTGCACACCCCACTTTTCAGTTTTTTATTTGTTAAAAAAGTTTAAAATATCCAATAAATTTTGTTCCACTTAACGATTGTGTCCCACTTGTTGATTCTTCACAAAAAAAATTAGAATTTTATATCTATATTTGAAGCCTGAAATGTTGCAAAAGGTTGAAAAGTTCAAGGGGCCTAAATACTTTCGCAAGGCACTGTATATAATGCAAAACGTGACCCCAAGTGACCCTTTAGATACATCCCAGGGGTGATACAGACCGTCATGTTAAGTTCATCTACTTTCAAGTCAAATAGTCCCACGTATATGGATGCAGAGGAACGCTGTGTCCCAACTGTATTAAAAATTCTAACTTTCTTTACTAGAATAAAGCATCTAGCATGGTATCAGAGCTGAATATACTAAAATCTGCAACATGCACATGTAGAACCAGCCTATTTTGCATATGATGATGGGCATCATAAGAAAGGGAGGAGCTACATTCATGCAATTGCTTAAAAAATAAACTGAAGTGTCATGACAAAACATTTTGGTATTTACCAAGTAGCCTTCAAGACCACTGCTTGATATGCATTCCATCCAGTTAGTGCAATCAAAGCCAGCATTTAACCTCATAAATCTATTCTTTACATACAGAGCTTCATTACTTTTTAAGATACACAGAAAAATGAAAGCTGATATCATATGAAAAGCTGAAGCCCTCTTCTTTGTTGAGAAAAGAAGTTGTGCCAATTAAAGATTTTGCATTAAATAAACCATGTGCCATATTTTTGGACTATGTTTGGAAAAACATTAAAAAAATTTTTGGTTGGAATTATTTACTGATATTTCAGTCGCACACTAAAAAAACTGAGCATTTATTTGTCCCGCTAATAAAACAAACCTGAGTTGCAAACTGAACCTACATGAAGTGAAAATTTCTGAAGAGAAAAAAATCTCTAAAAGTTCCAATTTTTAGTGTTCAGCATTGAACTATAAACATGTTATTATATAACAAATCATGAAATACATTATCTGTTCATTTTAAATTTGCTATATAGAAACCCTTTATTAGATTCAGATGTAAAATCCTAAAAAGCGTTTTAAGAGGAATATTTAGAAAATTATTAAGATTAACAATTAAGATGAGCACACTATTAATACCAGTAAATATTATAATTTGAACATACAGTTCTTATAGGATTAGTGACTAATACACAAATGGAACACAGCAAGAGTTCGTAGCTGGAAAGTACAGAAATGCTGTTTCTGTTGCACTAAAAAAGTAACAAATTCAAAGCATACATGTTGGATTTTTTGTGACATTTTGTGAGGCTTAAAGCTAAAAGTGTGCTAAATAGCCCCCTATGACAAACAGAACCCAGGCACGGGAGGTAAGGGGTGCGGGGGAGATAAGAGTAACAAGCTGCATTCCTCCGTGGACTCTCTCTGTGTGTGTGTGTGTGTGTTTGTAACAACTAGGTCACTCAGGAATGTCAGCATGGAAGAATCTGACATCTAGTGTGGCTACAAAGAAACAGATCCCTCAAAAAGTAAAAAAAAAAAAAAAAAAGTTAAAAAAAAGTTAAAAAAAAAAAATGTATACAAGTGAACTTGCACCAGTATCCCTTTGAATTCAAACTAAACCAAACATAAAACATCAAAGGGAAAATTATGAGCACTGTATCAATGATAAACAATGAATACAAACTGAAGGAAAAAAAAACAGCACTAACCCAACAACACACATACAATGACGGTAAAAACAAAGGATTAAATAATAAATAATAGAAAGTTCCTAAAAGTAGTTCCCGTCATGTGTGAGGGTGTGGACATACAGGAAACCTAAAGGATTGGAACTACTTTGTTACGTAGACAGTCCAGAGCAGTAGCCAAGTTCATTTCTGTATTACATATGAACTATGTAAGTGTCATATTAGTCATATCGATGGGAAGAAAACATGAGCAAAAGCAAAAGAGAATGAAGCATACAAAGCCAACACAAACAGGTGAAGGTGGAAAATGTTGAGTGAAAGAAAAAAGTAAAGGGAGTGAAATAAAAATAAAAAAGGGAACTTGTGGAAGTTCACTCACTAAGGTCCTCATCATCAGTGGCATCCTCCATACCTTTCCCTCCACAGCACAAGACGAAAGGTGTGCGCCGCTCCACCACCGCCCGACACTGTACACACTTCTTCATCAGGCTGGCACAGTCTGCAGCACACACACAAACACCAGTGACAGATTATAACCCCAAGTCACCTCACTATCAACAAACAATAAGGCACACACTCAAATATCAAAGGTTGCTAAGATGTTACCAACTAATCACCATTTTAAAAGGACAGTTGCTTTTTAAATGAATACATTTTTACAATGAAAAAGTAAATAGAACATACTTGGAATTACATTGACTAATTGCTCTGGGGGCTAATAAAGGCTTGCAGATTTTTGCATTTCTTTTTAAACATACAGTGAGGAAAATAAGTATTTGAACACTGCGAATTTGCAAGTTCTCCCACTTAGAAATCATGGAGGGGTCTGAAATGTTCATCTTAGGTGCATGTCCACTGTGAGAGACATAATCTAAAAGAAAAAATCTGGAAATCACAATGTATGATTTTTTAATTATTTATGTGTGTGCCATATAAGTTTGGACACACAAATTCAGACACCAGATTTCTGTGATAAAAAAACTGACCAAGATGAATAATTTCATGTCATCAGTAATCTCTACAATTCTGTTGAAAGATAAATCTTTTAAGGTGAAAAAATGAAGAACTTAAATAACGCGGTTGCATAAATGGGGAGACCCTTAAATTAATACTCTGTTGAATTAACCTTTGAGTTTATGACATTGATCAGACTTTTTGGGTAGGAGTCTAACAGCATGGCACATCCTGACTCTTCAATCTTTGCCCACTCTTTCTTGCAAAAACTCCAAATCTGTCAGACTGTGAGGGCATCTCCTGTGTATATCCTTCAGGACAACCCAGAGATTTTCAGTTGGGTCCAAGTCTGGGCTCTGGCTGGGTTATTCCAAACCACTGATCATCTTCAGGTGAAGCCATTCTTTTGTCAATGTGGACTGCTTTGGGTCATTGTTGCACTGAAATTTTAAAGTCCTCTTCATCTTTATCTTTTAGTAGAGCCCTGAAGGTTTTGTGCCAAAACTGTCAGATATCTGGAACTGTTCATCATTCCTTCCATCTTGACTTGAGCCCCACTCCCAGCTACAGAACAACAGCCCCAAAGCATAATGGTACCTCCACCATGCTTCACTGCTGGTATTGTGGGTCAACGGAATTGTACAGATTATACAGTAAAAGGTAGAAAAAGTTCTTAAATGATTAATTCAGTCTGTTTTAGATAAAAAAAACTTGATATTTTAACAGGGGTGCCTAAACTTTTGCATGCCACTGTATTTCATATCAAAATGTATCTCAGCTTTCTGACAACATGACCTAAAGCAGCATATAAAAAGATAATATCCTAACACTGCAAAAAATTTGAGAAATTCTTCACATCTATGAAATCATATGAGATAGGAAGAATTTCTAATTCTATTTATAATTTATATATGAAAACATACCACTGTTCATATGGATGATCTGTTTTGATGTTGAAACCAAAATCCTGGGATTTGGTTTCCTGAAACAAATGTTTCTAATTCATTTATGAATAAGATACAAGATACACGTGTAAAAATGTCTAAATGGCTGCAGCTGTAAACTATTCGCACAAAGTTCCATATGATTGGAACGAGGGGTGACTAAAGGGTTTCCAACATGGGCAAATCTGGTTATTTCAGAAAAAGTGTAGACAGACACATGAATTCCCAAATTACACAAGATGAGAGGCAGATGGGTCATTTGTTTGTGATTGCCGGAGTGTCCATTGATCAATTTCAAGCAGAGGAATCAGATGGTGAGAGGGACATGAGATGTATCTCAGCCCTTTTCATAGGCTCAGAACTCTGGATGTGAATTCTGTTTGATCTTGAGCAAAGATGCAATGGAACATTTAGATTCTACAGATTCAGGAAATATTTGAATTGTATCATCACATAGATATTATTAGACACATCAAGAAATATCTGACAGCCACATTTGTCGACACCAGAGGGTTAAGGTACATTAAAGTTAGAAAATCTCATTATGAAGTAAACTAGTTTTTTAGTTTGCGAGATTAGTAGAGGGATATTAATGATAAATCCTCCAAATACACAAGGTGATGTGGGTAAAAGCAGAGAACAATATGATCCTTTCATGGGTATTTTAAAAGAACAACTTGTCTATCTGTTAGGAATAAAGGTAGCAGTGAACTGCATTTTCACTTTACACCCTGAAATCACTGAAGGACTTAAGGGACATGATGTGGTGGTAGGTAACATAGTCCACAGACGGACTGGACACACTAGTGAAGAGTTGGAGAGAGTTAGCAATACAGAGAGGTGTGCAGGGCGGGGCCAAGGCTGACTTACTCTCACAGGCGCACATGTGACCACAGGGCTGGAAGAGGACTGCTGCTTTCTTGTCTGAACACACCACACACTCCTCAATCTGATGAAAGAGCAGAGTGACTTTACTGTGGAATATGTGAACATCTCAACACAATGACATTTCATAAAATTATTCAACATGAGCAGTTACTTGATAATTATAGGAGTCATATGAAAACACAGCTTTTAGCTAAATTACAATTGAATATAAATATTAAATCATTAGAATCAAATATAAGTGACTGTTGGGAAATATTATAGGAAGGTCCACACCCTAGACTGTGCTTGACATCTAATACACAACACTTGATTAAAAGGAGGTAACACCAGTTTGCTTTGATAAGAGCTTTCATATTAGCTTTAAATGTAAACAGGAAAGAGGTACATGTGAGGGTTCCTAAAGATGGTTCAGCACGGACCAACTATTATTTATAATTACATTACTGCACAATTTTTAAATGTAGAAAATGTTCAAGATGATGACTCTATGGCTTTCATTATGATAAAACTTAATTATCTGTACAGCTCTGCACTGCAAATAATGGGTTAGAGAAAATGGTGAAAAGAACAAAAATATGCAGTTAAACCAGGAACAATGCAACAGAAACAATTTCATAATTTTCTTTTTACATTTTTAACTCCACAATACTGATGTTTTAACTTTTAAAGTTCAGAAATCAGTATTTGCTGGAATAATCCTGATTTGATGTCTTTACATGTTGTTGGGTGTGTTCATGCTACCCCAGATACAAATATTAAAGTGGCTTGACTTCATGGAACTGCATGTGTAGTGCAAAATAAAATGCAGCAATATCTTTTAAATAGTTTGATTTGAAGTTATGAGGCAGTTAAGACTGAGGTGTAAAACACCAGCATCACAATTTTGTGTTGTGATGCATCAATTCTCAAAAACACAGCATGGAATTTTAATCATTTTTAATCACAATATATTGAATCGCAACACCTGTATCATAATACATACTGTATAGTATCACCAGGTTCTTGACAATACACAGCAATACATGGGACCGAGCCATTTTGCAGGCCGTGATGTCGAGGTGGAGAGGGAGTACATGTTCACTCACAGGTCAAACTACGTGCCATGTTTTCAGTGACATTAAGATTGCTCTGACCTGCAGTCACACAGTGGTAAAACATTCTGGCTGAACTGACTGCCTACTACAACTGCCATAAAAAACATTTAGCTTGCAGGATACATTTGTTTTTTAAAGATTCTGAATTTTTGCTGTTGAAAACAATAGGGGCAATAGTCTGGAAACACATTTTTCCATACTCATCCAGACCTGCAAATTATAAACTGCAGAGAAACCTGATATGTGCACTGCTCATGGCTGTGTAACAAGACACACTGAATGGTTTGACTAACTTTTTCTCCAACCTTGTTCCTTTTATACACTGCCATTAAATCTGCACTTGATTATAAAAAAAACCCGCTCTTTTCTTTGGCCAAGAAATTTATATTGTTTTTGTCAATTCCTCAGGTTCTTCAGTTATACCAGTGCTTCTATTACAGCAAGTGAAATACAGCAGTGATCCTACTGGACTATGTACTTAGTAGAAAAAAGGTAGACTCCATTCCTGTCCACTGAGTAAAAGGTTTCACTACTACATCCTTTACTTCTTCCGTTACTACTTTGCCACTTAGTGTACTGCAGTAGTACAGGCTTCAGACTGAGGAACAGAACAGTGTGACCACACTTCACAAGTACTACTGATTAACAAATATTTATAAAAGGTCATTAAACAATTAAGAAGTTAAAGAAAATGCTGGAAGTTGGCTGTACCTTGGTTCTGGATTGGACTTGGTCCTTACAGATGAGGCACTTCTTGACTCGTGGAGAGCAGAGTGAGCAGGTGGCAATGTGGCCACAGGGGCCAAACAGTGTGTCCCTCTTCATATCTGAACAAACCATACACTCTTCCAACGTCTCATTGTTGCTGTTCAGAGATGGGCTACGGGAGCCCACCTGGCCACTAAGAGAGAATGGACAGAGAAAGGCAACAAAAGTGACAGAAACAGAACAAGTAAAAAAAAAAAAGACAAGTGAAGGGAAAAGAAGAGAGAAAAGTGGTCAGTAATGAAGACAAAACATAATTCAAATTTAGACAGCATAAAAGGCACTATAATCCAGAATAGACCCTATTGCTCAGTCTAATCCGGGTTGAGGGGAGGTACCTGGTCTTTTCCTTGTGACACTTGGCCAGAGCCTTGCAGAGGCTGGGGTCAGGGCACAGGTCCAATGGAGACTGGCCCTTTTTGTTGCGAATGGTGAGGTCAGCACCGTTAGCAGCTAGAAAGCAGGCGATTGAGGCGGCGCTCTTTTTCTCTGCACCCTGAGTGCCAAGTCCCATGATGAGCTGTGTAGAAATGCAAGATGATCATTAAAATCAAAAGAAAACAATTCAACCACAACTTTAGCAAGAATAAGAGTAGTGTGTGCACAAGAACTAATCAGAACAGGAATTGTTGTCTGCACTTGAACAGACCCATGACTACACTGCCAAACTGATCCAAAACTGAGCTTCACCAAGCAGAAGCTAAATAAACATTCCTAACACTGCCAGATAAATTACTTAACAGTGCTTAGTAAGTGAGTGTATATGCCACAACAAATGAATAAACTTATATATTCTCTATAATCTGACAGATTTACATGCACTTGGGTAATCAGATAGTGAAAGACTACGTGATCTACGTGAGTCAGTCATCTAATCACAAGATTTCAAGGGTACATTTGTTAGATGAAGTACAACAGCTTGGCTGCAGAAGATAGATAGTCCGCTTTTCCCTCCACAATGCATTCAGCTAAAACTCAAGGATGTAAAGCATCCTTATGTTTGAGAAAGGTGCTGTAACAAGTGTAACTTTCATTCATTCATTCCACAACATACAGAAAAAACGACATGTAAAATATGCAAGAAGAGGAGATGAATGGTTGCTCTCCAAGCACTCTTGAGTTTAAATGGGACATCCACACAGTAAATGGCACAGTCAAGCCATAAAGCAGTGCCAAGGCAGATAAAGCATTCATCTGGCATGTTCTGTACAATATTCAGCAAAGTGGGAATGCGGTACTCCAGCATGCTGATTCGTCCTGTGGAGTACTTTTAAATGGATTGCCAGGCCCTGGGCCTACGTGCCTGGTAATGAGGTGATGGCTCGATAGAGAAGAGATGTGTCATGCTGTCTGTGTTAATAAATGACAGGCCGCCGGCCTCAGAGCAGGTTGCCGCCACCGGCTGCTTGATTTACAGGAAAAGAGGAGTTCACAGGAGGAGATGAGGTACAGTGACAGGTTTGGGGTCAGTATGAATGGGTAGGCTGGAGAGCGTGTCTACAGATTGGATGTTAATCCGCAGATCTGAGGCCAGCTGTTGGCCGTGACCGATGGAGACAGAAGGTCATGAGAATCTAAAATACATGGACTACACAAGGGTATTAATGAGGATAAGAGGCAGTGTATAGCAGCAGGCCATCCATCACATGTGAGCTCAATTAAAATAAATGTGGGAAATAAATAACGTCAACAATACACAGCGTGATTTAAGTCAAGGAGCAGAGAGATAAGGTAAGAAAGGAGGGATTATATCTGTAGCAAACTGATCTTTCTGAATTACGGGTCCATTTAAGGGCTCCTTTCTTCATTAAATTCAAAATAAACATTGAAATTCTTGGTTGAAAAATGGATACTGGAATAGTTACATTTTCTCAACCCAATATGGCTATTTACATACACTATATGTCCAAATGTTTGTAGACACCCCTTGTATTTAATACATCCAGCTACTTGGAGTTGCAAGAATTGCGGACACAGATGTGCAAATGAACACACACAGCTTGTCCAGGCACGGTAGAGAAATATTGCTAAAAGAATGATGGTGGTGGTGGCACGGTGGTTTGGTGGTTAGCATGCTCGCCTCTCAGTGATGAGGTCTGAGGTTCAAGTGCCCATCTCGGTGGAGTTTCCATGTTCTCTCTGTGTCTGTGTGGGTTTCCTCTGGGGACTCCAGTTTTCTCTCAGTCCAAAAACATGGAGGTCAGGTGAACTGACTCTAAATAATCCTGGTGTCTGTGAATGAATGTGTGTGTATGCCCAAATATGGTTTGGCACTCTGTCCTGGGTGATCCCCCTAGTGCTTGATGTAGTTCTCCAGGTGGACGGCTGCTTCCGGTTGAGAATACGTTGGGCAGTGTGTGGTTGAGTTCTAAGTGTGTAAATGGATTGTTTTCATTGTAAAGCATCCCTGGTTATTAGAAAAGTGCCATTTGACATCACTGGTATCAGAGAAGGCCCGTGGCCATCTGGCCCCTCCCAAGAGAGTCAGGGATATTGTAAGCAATAGTGATAGGGAGAGCTGATACAAGGGACGGGTTAATTAGCCACTAAAATACATTGGGGAAAAAATCAAGGGTAAAATTATTTATAAAAAAAAAAAAAAAAAAAGAAAGAAAGAAAAGAAAGGTGCTATATAAAAGTGTAACATTCATTCATCCATTCAATTAGGGTGCTTTCACACTTGAAAGTCTGGACCATGGTCCAAACAAAAGTTTGTATGTTTGTTACTTTGTAGATATTTGATCCGGTTAGGTTTGTTTTGGTTTGTCACACTGCATTTTTGCGAGCGTACTATTTACATTTGAGGCATTTAGCAGACGCTTTTATCCAAAGCGACTTACAATTGGGGGTTAGGTGCTTTGCTCAAGGGCATTTCAGTCGTGACCTGCCCGGGGATCAAACAAGCGACCTTCAGGTCACCAGACCAGATCCTTAACCACTAGGCCACGACTGCCCCCATTGACTTTTATTATGACACGCCCATGTGCTGTCATCTTCACTTACGTTCACTTATGTGACGCATTTCTATACTTTTAAAGACCACTGCCGCAGTATTTTTTAGATTAGGTTGACCCATTATCCAGTCATCTCCTTTCTCTCTCATTCTCTCAGAAAATAAGCTGCACATTTCATCATTTTTGTGAGTTTTTCAAGCTGATTTTTCACATGTTCATCAGACCTAAATTATATCAAACATGTTGTCTCCTCCTCGCTTCATGTGCTACCATGGCTCAGTTCTGCTGCTGTTCTGGGTATTTTCCTTATTCTGTTGTTGTTGAATGTTGTTAATGTATGCGTCAACTTTCTGTATTTGGTCCGAAAGTCCAAACCTTATAGAAAAGTGTTTTCAAATTGCACACGAACCAGATCATGGTTCAGTAGGTCCGGACTGAGATCCCCTCTTTTGGTCGGACCAAATTTTGCTCCTTTGGTCTGGACCATGGTTTGTGACCCCTTTCACACATGCTGTTTTGGTGCAGACCAAACTGAAAAGACCGAAAGTCCGTACCAAACAATGTAGGTGTGAAAGCACCCTACGACTATCTGGAGCAGATAAACCTGAACCTATTGGCACCCTGCGAATACAGGCATGGGCTAAAGGGGTGTAAAACCCCCCAGTATTGAGCTGTGGACCTGTGTTCTCTGGAATGACGGTGATCCAGCCAGTACTTTTGGAATGAATTTGGGGTGAGGACAAAAAAAAAAAAAAAAAAAAAAAAAACACTTTTGTGCATAGTGTAGTTTACTTATCAGATGTATTCATAGATTTTGATAGCTTTCTTCTAGCCCAAAATCACAACTGACTCCCAGTTGAATGCTTTTATCTAGCGTCCAATGCTTACATTCACGTCCCATCACCTTCAGGACTACAAGCTCACAGCAGGAGCTAAAAATGGCAAACATTACCATCAGACATACCGCGCAAAAACAAACGGCCCAGTATACAGATGTGTGAAAAAAGTATACAGCTGCTTCTGGTCTTTGAGGACTGGACTGAGATTCATTGATTTGCTGGAAAAAGTTCATAAACTGGCTCTACAGTGTGCGCACATCATCGTTCATACTGCCAATTTTGGCCTTAATGGTCTGCAAACGAGCGATTCATTTAGCAGCTGTTAAGCTATTTTATCGCTACTCTGGCTACCATCTTTCCTCTCGTGAAGCTCTCTGTCGTCTCACTCCCACTGGGGTCAGTAGAACAGACGAAAGCTTCAGAAAAAGGGAACTCTCTTGTTCTGATGACTCAGGATCGTTTCCCAGATCGTGTCCCACCTCAGCGCTTCCTACATCTACTCTGACGGAGCCGCTGGGCCGGCTAATTCAATTCTCCCCATCGTGCTGCTGCTAGATTGGAAAAGCGAACGCACTGCAGATCTCAATTAGGCTTCTGTCTGCCTCCTCTCTAATGCCCTTGCTCAAGCCAGCATAGTCCTCACTAGCGCCCTCCGTTAGCATTCATTTAGAAGGTCAAGTGTACAGTGTACACTAAGACAGGGACTGAAAAGTAAGAACAAGTCAATATGCAGTTGAATAAAAAAAAAAAGCTCTGATATTCTACGAAGTTTTGGTTAAGATAATTCACCAACTTTCAGTGCCTACCTGGACTACATAATGAAATTATGCTCTATAAATGCCAATACACCATACCGATGGCTTACAATATACTTTAGGAAGCATGACATTGGTAGCAAAGGGAAACCAACAAAGGCATAGCTGATTAGCTGATCAATAAATATTCAAAAGGGTAACTAATTAATGCCAAGTGGACACTACACTGTTTTCAATTTTACAGAATCACAATACTGCTCACACTACATGATGCGTGATGAATTTGAGTGGAGACAAGACCCATAGCTCGAGCGGAGAGATGTAGTGTGAACAGACTGTCCATTTAAATGAATCCTAACAACCAACTGTACAGAATACATTTTGCTTTGTTTTGTTTGGCTATTGTCCTCAGAGAATTTTGTCGCAGGGCCCAAAAATCTGTGACAGTAACACTGGGGCTAAAATTGTGTCATGTGTACGACACAGTGAGTTCTGATGGACAGTGTGGCGTTTGGTATTCTTCTTCTTAAAAACAAACGTTCTCCAGGCAGTACTCAAGAGAGTAGTAAAGGGCTTATATGGAGGGAAGGAGAAGTGACCCTGTGAGCTTGGCTTTCATGGGTAATGCTACTTAACTGTGCAGGTAATTCAGAACTGCAATGCAAGCACAGTTAAAAACTATTTTCCACTTTCCCTCCAATTCTGAGTCAGTTTATTTCTGCTTCGCTATGGACAAAGCTAACACTGACTGCTGCAACTAACACCTTAAATGCAAGGGTCCACATATGGTTCTACCCTTTAGTTTCATTTCACAATTGTATAACAATCTTCACAGTACATAATTTATAGTACTTACTAAGCCTGTAACTTAGGAGACCAAGTTACAGAACACCACAACCATAGAGTACATCCTGTACACATTTGGCCATTATGTATCCTCTACAACATGTGCTTTTATTAGCATCACTGCCTGATGACTGGCAAAAGTCAAAAATAGAATTATAAATGTACTGTCATCCCTCCTGCAGCAACAGCATCTGTGTTGATTGAGGGTGAAGTGCCATGTGTACCGTGTTCTTGGAGGGCTCCCAAGGTTCCACCTTGCTGACGTCCTGCATGTCCTGGAGCTGGCGGAGTTGGGATAGTGTGTGGTGGCGCAGGGCCTCATGCAGTGGTGTGTCCCCATCCTTGTCTTGCACATCCAGCTTGGCCTCAGCTCTCACAAGCAGCTGCACATCACAGAACGGTCTCTTGTTAATTTGAAAGGAGTTGCTAATGGGTCATTAAAATGTGTCTTACTGGTTCAAAGGTAGCACAGAATGAGACCGCAGGTCACACTTGAGAGAAGAACATAGTTCTGCTTCTCTAACATAAGCACAATTACTTAACTCTACTAAACAACATGACTGAGGAACATTTGCTGTGAAGGGAAAATTGACTTGATGAAAACCTGATTTCTGGCAGCTTTTCCTACAACTATATGTACTTAACCAGAGATAAAAACTAGTGCATTTTGTTCTCCTGTAGTAAGAAAATTTAATAAATTCATCCATCTCTCCACCCAGTATCCTATTCATTCAGAACCTTTACAGGAATTCCATGCAAGACGGGTTACTCCTCAAGCAAGAGGCACAACCCTCCTACATATCCACAAGATGGCGCTCCAGCAAGCTTTCCACACTTTGTGCATACTCCAGCAGTCAGCGAGCATGCTCAGGACTGAATTAAATAAAATGAATGGGGAAATTCTGCTGCAGGAGGCTGTGCATCTCAGAGTCGGGCAGAGCTACTCTGATGACACCTCCTGAAAGAGTGTGAAGAGGAGGTCAAATGAGGGAATGAGAAATGTGCTAAGGGTGTCAACAATGTACCTAAAAAATATTGTGAACATTTTCATTTGTGCTCAAAATTTAGTTACTTTACATTCATTACACACAGAAATCCATAATCAAAAATAGTGTTTTATTATAATTATTCAAATATTATTATAACCGGAAAAAACAAACAGTATCAACATTAAAACAAACTGGATATGTGTCACTTTACATGTAATGAATCTAAAATACATGAGTTTACTTTTTTCAATATAATTATAAGCAGAAAAACTTTCACAACAGAAATTGTTGGAGCAGCACTAATATATACACTCACTGGGCACTTTATTAGGTACATAAACCTTGTATCTTCACTCATTGTCCATTTTATCATCTTCACTAACCAGAGAGATGCACTTTGTAGTTGATCTGTATCTCTGTATACTTTGTTAACATCCTTTTGCTCTGTTATTTAGTGGTCAGGACCCCCATAGCACAACGAAAGAGCAGGTAGATCATTCTGGATAGTAGACCATTCTCAGCACTGCAGGTGACACAGATGTGGTGGGGGTGTATTGGTGTGTGTTTTGCTGGTATATATGGATCAGGCACTGCTGAGGTTTTTAAACACATCAGTGTCACTGCTGGAGTGAAAGTAGTCGCTATCCAGTCGGAAGCGTCCTGTGACCACCAATGAAAGGCTAGAGTATGACCAACAAAAACTGCAGCAATGAGCTGCTGTCTCTGACTTTACATCTACAAGGTTGACCAACAAGGCAGGTGTATCTAATAGAGTAAACAGTGAACTAACTGTGTGTGTTGTGCTGGTACAAATGGATCAGACACAGCAGATTTTAAGCACTAACACCACATCATCAGTGTCACTACAGTGCTGAGAATGATCCACTGCTCAAATAATAACTGCTCGGGTGGTTCTATGGGGTTCCCGATCATGGAGAAACAGGAGGGAAAAGGGCAAAGCATGCAGAGGAACAGATGGGCTAAAGTCTGTTAAAATCACATGACACTACCATCCTGAAAGGATGAGGGCTAATTACAGTGGGTGCTTTACAAAATCCTGAATTATACAAAATAAGCAAATAAAACTGTACTTAATACTTTCCACAAAATGAGAACAAGAGGACAGAAGTACAGTGGGGAAGGGACTGCTTACCCGCACAATTTGGGTGTGCTGTCGCTCCACAGCCAAGTGCAACGCCGTCTGCTGGTTTACGTTCTGTATGTCCAGACTGGCACTTCCCTGCAAGGGAGAATTGCAGAGACAAAGATTTAGCCTGCAGCACTTAATCACATTTGGCTGAGTGTGCCCTGTCTGGATGTCAGCTCACTCATGGTACAAAATACTTTCAATCAGACCCCATTAGGGAAATGGCATAAGCATGGATCCACTAGCAATGGACATGGCAATAAATTTGCAGCTCTCCAAAAGGAGTGCTGTGTGTAAAGAATAAGGGTGTAAAAATGCATCAATGCAGTGTTTTGGAGTGTTATATTATTGTAATAATCAGTAAAGTAAATTATTATTTATATATTATGCCGTAATCAATAATTCTCAGCCATTTTAAAATAATATAGATTATTGTGTAAATGTCAAATCCCATTTGTACATTCAGTGTTAATAATACTGTACTAGTGATGCAATGAGTAAACTTTTCCGAATTCAAGTGTGGTCAGACCTTTACACTCTTAGCACAGAAAACCTGCACATCTTTACATGCACCTTATACAACCACTGTCCTCCCTCTAATCAACAATTTTTAAATTCATTTATTTCCATTGTATTTATTCTTGTTTTATAATTTTTTTCATACCTCTGCTCAAGCTATGAAATCTGCTCCCACAGGCTGTGTTCAGAAATGCGAGCTATTGGGCCATAATGGTAATTTGTATTCAGATATTCCCTGGATGAAACCCCTTAGCAACACAGCCTCTCTGCACTGCTGCAGTGCAGCTCCTACTGCGGCTCAGCAGCGGAGGCTAAAGTCACTGGTGTGAACCCCCTCTCTCGCTCTCTCTCTCTCTCTCTCTGCCTTCCTACAGGCATGGCAGTTAACAGACAAAAGGGACAACCTGAGCCAGCACGGCAGCCTCACACTGCTGCTGGAGTGTTGCAATAGCAGCGTCACTGAGCTGTGACACAATGCTGAAACAGGGGAACGTGGTGCACTACAGCGGGCCAGTGGGAAGCGCACAGCCAATGCGTTAAACCCAAATGCGGATCCAGGACATGTGAACTGCCCCATTAAAAGGACTGCCTAAAAATGTGTTTTGTTGCAACTGTTGTGTTGAATAAGGTCAGGCAAATATCCCATTTGTAAAGAGATATGGGTGCTATTTATGGTATAAAAAAAAAAAAAAAAAAAAGAGAGAGAGAGAACTTGTGACTTCCATCTAGGGTTAGATATCTACCTAACTGGCACATGATATGTCTACACTGGGGAAATGAACTGCCTACACAGGGAATGTTGCAATGGATGAGGACACTGGCTCATTTTCTTTTGCACATTTAGCCCATTCACAGTCCATCTTCCTCAAATTACCCAGTTTTTCCTTACTAAAGGAAAAAGGTTACCATGTGTAGTGGCCTGTAGAAACCAATCTATGTTGCAGGCTTCCAAGAGCTCTGAGAAAAATTTTTTCAAGCAAGATTATTTGTTGAAAACGTGACATAAAATAGCTTTATTTATTAATTATTTTGCAATGCATAGAGAAAAAATGCTAGTGAGCTAGCCTGCTAGCATTCAAGTCATGATGACGGTGCTGTTTCTTCACTGAAAAGTTTCTTCACTCTTCAAATTAAAAAAAGAAAAATGTGTGAATGTATAAATGTGTGTTCAAAGAAATGCCACATGACAACAACGAACAAAGAAAGTGAAAGAAAAATAAAGTGTCACAAAGGAAGGCTTGAATGGTTCAGATTCCTGAAGACACCTGCTGTTGGTGTACACTTATAATGGAGGTGACATCCCAAGGCTGGCTCAACATTGCTGATTATAGACAATGGCATGGTCTATTGGTACAGTCATTCTTCTAACAGACTAAATAACAGTACCTTCCTAAAAGGAATGGAATACCAATTTAACAACTATTGTATTAAAAAGAAATAAAGGCTATTTTCTATACATTTTTCTGTCTTTAGCACACCTTGTGTGTTTGTGTGACTTAATGAATCACTCGAGTTATATGAGACTTACCCAAAAGCCCTTCTGAAACTATAATTACGGTATATGGATCAATTACCAGCCTTAACTAATGCTTTCCATTACATGTGCAGAAGTGCTTTTACAATTCAAAGAGGATTAGGTACACCTACTGGTACTGTAGGATGGGGTAATGGTATGAGACAGACAGCTAGGATCAGAATGCCTACCTGGTGGACTAGAAGCTCTGCCACCTCCACATGATTGTTTAGAGCAGCCAGATGAAGGGCAGTATAGCCATCATCCTTCTTCTCATCTACTATCCAGGGCCGGGGAAGCTTGGACAACAGCACACGCATTGCACTATGACAGAGACATAGAGTGAGAGAGACAGAAAGAGAGAGAGACAGAGAAAAAAGGAAAATACAGTTAAACCAAAGATAAAATCCCAACATTGCTGATTTCTATAACCCAACACTAGTCCTTGTTAATGGAGGGCTTGCTGCACATGTTCTGAAGGTTATATGGAGGGTACGATGTCCCAAGAAGCAGTCAGTGAGATTCTGCAGAGATGACGACGGAGTCTAGGATCAGCTTTCTCAACCTCCTCCTCGATCCACATGATTAAGAGCAAAACACTGAGCCTGACCCTAGATCAGACACTAGGGGCAGAGTTTATGCCTCAAAGCTGCATACAAATCTGCACAGCAGCACCTTGTAATGGGAGAGGAAAGAAGAGCCTCAAGCATCTGACAAAAGTCAAGGGAAATCTTACTACTGCCAAATGGAGGATGAAGTAGCAAATAAACAAACAGGTATGAATGAGAATTAGAATTGTAAAAGAGAAAGAAGATCTTGGATGACATTTACCTCATATTACACAACATTAAATATAATATGGCAGCATTTTATGGCATTTACACCTGTCAATTATACAATTATTTGGATGCATTTTTCTATATTTAATAAAATAAAAACATTTCACATGAGCTCTTATAATAAAACCCTGAAGGAACTGTACCATAAAGATGCAACAGACAGAATTTTATAAAGAAGTCTGAGTAAATTACTGACGTGAAAATCAGCATCCATAACAGGGAGCACATTTAAAAGGCATTTTTCCAACTTTTAAATAAATGTAACCCAATGAAGAAAAAACAGTAATTAATGTGCCATGTTTTTGTTTTGGCATATGGCATTGTGAAATGCAAAAAAAATAAATAAATAAATTAAAAAAAATAAATTAAAAAATAAAATAAACAATGATAGTGATCAAATGTGCAGATGATGTTTTTTCGACGAGCCATCTCAAAATTCTGTGACAGAGAAACCAAAAGAACTAGGGATGCACAATATATCCATACCAGTGCATCTCTAAACAGAACATTTTGCTGAGATTGACAAATAAGATATGTAACCTTAGCACAGGTACTGTGAGAAAAAGATGAAAAAGATGTTTGGGGTAGCAGGGCATTGATTAAAAAAAATATCTTGCCTTGTCCTGTGAATGTCTCTAGTGGCGATCATGCCTTACACAGGTGCAAAACATGGCAGTTTTCACAAAGGTTTAAAGCAAAATTAAGCCACATAAAGATATCCAGCAAAGTGAGCAAGAGGGCAGGAGTGAACTGCAAATTCATCAATATAATGTCAGTGGTGCAAGTAGTGGAGATCAGCAGCCTCTGGAGCTGTGATGTAGCTACAGGGTGGATTCAACTACAGCCTGTATTTTTCCTGCCGAAAGTTGAGACAGACAAACACAGAGAGACAAAGAGAGGAAGAGGATCATCACTAGCACTGTATACAGGCTGCAGAACTAGGCAGCTGTACTGCAGTGTGAACATGCAGTACATAACACCACACATAGCCTAGGGTAGTGCTGGCTTAAAACTTTCAAATCTGTCATGTACACTCTGGTCCCATTCTTGTCCGCAGAAGAAAACAAGCTTCTAAGAACTGCATCACTTAATAAGCACGGATGACAAAATTGTCAAAACAGTATTTATGCAACAATTATAGCATCACATTCTTGAAGTCCCACTAGTACTGCAAACAAGTATCCAAAATATTCCTTTGGCACAAAAACCTGCAGACACTGGGCTTGCAAGAGCTGGACTACTTGAGGCTCACTGCTTTGGTGAATGCCTTGCATGGGCAGCAATGTCAAAAGAAGGGCAAAGAGTTTCCATCAGAATTGGTCAAGGCTTGCCATTGCCACAATGCTAGTCACATGGCTCATGAGCAGGGCTAGCCTGGTATAAGCTTGGATGTACGAATAGCCCCTCTCTAGCAGGGCAAATTGACAAGCTCCCTGCCAGGCCGGTAGAAATAGGCGGGCATTAATATTAATTCTGCTTGCTGGCACTGCTGCATTGCAGCTAGTTTGTCCGTCAGACATGAATTCAGAAAGAGCTGGAATTGTAGGATTTTGAGGCAAGCCCAGCCTTTAAGATCTTCGAGGAAATCACACTTGACTTGGAGATTTACTTCTCGCAGAGGGGTCCTTTTTTGGCAAATGCCTTTTTTGGGGATTTCTTATTGATTTGACTGAGTTTGGGTGGAATGAGGTTAAGGGGATCCGCTGACTGGAGAAAACTAGGAGGCTGAAGAAGCCATCAATGCAGAATGAAAGGGGGAAATGAAAAGGAGGGTGGATAGAGGTAAGGTGAAGGAGAGGCATGATGGAACTGGGTCACCCTGTGAGATGTGATGGTCCCTCAGGAGTGCAGAAGCAGCCTGTTGTCTTGTGCAGCCACGCGGTAATTTGTCATAGAGTGGTAGCTCACTACCGCCAAGAGGTTAGCAACAGTACCTTGTGATACTATGCCATCCCTTGAGGTGGACAGGCAACCTTACATCCAAGCTAGCTGGGAGCAAAATAATCACAGGCATGGTCCAACCTTATCAAGGTAACCATGTTCAAAATGGGTGTGATGTGGCAATGCTACAACTGTATTTAAATAATCATGACCTTGTGGATGATGCATGTATTTGGACAGTGTCCTCTCCTCCCCATTAAAGAGGCTTGCTACAAACACCAGAACTCATACCGTTATTAAAATCATCATAACACTTTGTCAGGACATCTGCTTCATGTCAAGGTCAGACCAACATACATTTCGGGCAAGTGCTACAGCAGAATTAGAATGACTGCCTGTTTATTAAAAACAGCTACTAAAAGTATGATGTGAACCCTCCATTTGTAAGTGCATAAGATACACTATATGGCCAAATGTTTGTGGACACCTCTTCTAATGAATTCACTCACTTTAACTTTAAAGTTGCACCCACTGCTGACTCAGATGTACAAACACACACAAAGCTTGTCTAATCTCTGTACAGAAGCAATAGCAATAGCAAGTATTAGCAATAGAATAGAACTCTCTGGAGCAGACAAACAACCTGTTGGCACCTTGCTTCATGCCAGGAATAAGCTAGAAGTGTACAAAGCCCCACAGCATTGAGCTGTGTTCTCTGAAATTACGGTACTCCATGCAGTACTTTTGGGATGAGTGGGGTGTTGATCATCTAACATTCTAACCCTACTAACACTTTGGTCAATCAAATCCTCAGAGCAATGCTACAAAATCTAGTATAAAATATTGCATGGATGGCACAGTTACTCCAAACAACTGCAGGATAAACTTTTTTTTTTTAAATACCCTTGAATTTTGGAAGAAAAAAAATCAATGAGCATGCATTCCAATATTTTTGCCCGTATAGTATACATATACATACAGTTCTGAGTAGTACATTAAAGGGACAAAATAGGGATGTAGAAGGGCACCAGTGGTTACTTAATAAAAAGAGTGGTTTATGTCGTAGCTTGCATAATTTTCACTTCAATGTGACCTTCATCTGCATTCTTCTTCATCGGTCTGATGGGTGTGTGCTTTGATTTAAAGGCATTAGCATAAAACGTGGGTTCCACCTTTGAATTCCTAAAGAGCTGAATGTTGCTCTTGAGCAGCCTATGATGTGACTGGTATGAGTGTTTGTATTCTTAGGCTGGTAAAAGCACAAGGTCAATGAAAGAGAGCAGTCTACATGACACCTCCCTTTAACAAAGCATTCGCTTAGCATTACAGATATGTCCTTTTTTCACAAATCGTTCAGAGTCAACGAGGGACCCAATGGCACAGTAATATCCATGACCCAATTATATATACTCAGTTCCTCCAGGCACACCGATAAAAGGCTTGTTCATTTTAAACCTGCCTCACTCTCATAGCAACAAATTTCTAATGACTCACATACCTTAAACCAAGTACAACATCTGAAGATGATAAATAGACACCATGCCAAGATGTTTGTGGACACCACTTCCAATAAATTCATTCAGCTTGTTTAGGTTGCAGCCATTGCTGAACAACTTGGGGATGAAGTGGGATGATCATCTAACATCCTGACCTCGAACACTTGTTGAAATGCAATCAAATCATCACAGAAATGCCACAAAATCTAGTAGAAAGCCTTTGCAAGGACAGCAGACACACTAAAACAAAAGGATAAATTCTTTAATACCTTTTTTTTCCACAGAAGAAACAAAGAATCAGCATGTGTCCCAACATTTTTGTCCAAATAGTGTACTTCACACAGCTAATGCAGTTCATCAAAAATTTGGAAAATGTGACCAGCACAAAAGTGTGACTGCAGGTTTAGGAAGATATTGCAATTTTGATTAAATGACTGGCATGACATCTTTAAAATAATGAACTTTAATGGTAAAAAACATTTAAATGAATATGAATGAATGCAGGTGGGAATGGGAAAAGAAAACAGAAAATAATCATCCTGGTTCAGTAGGCTTGGCACACCAGCAAGAAGCAGCAAAAATCAGTACACAGATACAATATGGCTCGCTTTACAAGAGAAAGGTCAAAGAAATTGATCATGGATTTGTAACTATACTGCATCGCATCATGTTACTTGATGGAAAAGTGCTATAAAGCTCTCTTAAAACTGAAGGACAAAAACATGACAGAAAGGCAAAGTGTAGAATTATTGTCTTCCAGTGAAAGAGAATTCAATCTCTGGGACTCAGTCCTTCGATCTATGGCTGACTGCTGCTCTGTGGACAAGGGGGGAATGGATGAGGCATTGCTGATGTATGGCAAGGTGATAAATCTCAGCCTTTAAATCACTTAAACTCCGAACTGTTTACCAGAGGTGGCTAAGTTCAGTCCACTACTGTGAAAAGGTTGTGTTCACTTTTTGCTTTGCTTGTAAAAGTTTTAATCATAAATGTGGAGTAAACTGTGATCAGTCTCTAATTTGGTCACAATAGGTGGTCAAGAGACTTATTAGATGGTACAAGTGTTTGTTTTGATGGAAGAGCTAGCTTGTCCCCTGGGTGCCAACCATGGCCTAATGTATTCAAGGAAGTGAAAGTAAAGTTGCACCCTGAATATCTCCTGTTTTTAGTTTAATGTTGGCAGGTATGTACATACACTCATATCAAAATCATAAAAGAAAGAAAATATATTGTAATAAGATGCCACACAGCTTCTGCTACAAGCTTCAATATGGTCAGTTAACTTTTTTATTATTATTTTATTTTTAAGATTTTGCCCCTTAAATTTTATCCCCTTCCCAATGTAGTAGTAGTCAATTAGCCCATCCCCTTCATTAGGACACTGCCCATCAGTTTTGTAATGTACCCGTTTCGAGGAGGGTGAAGACAAGCACTAGCCTCCTCTGTTGCATGTGATGCAGCCACCGCCTCTTTTTGAACTACCGCTGATACACCGTCACTGGGGAGCCAACACGCTCAGAGGAAAGCACAGGATTCCCAGTTCTGAATGGACCAGTCAGTAGACACCTGAGCCAGCGGACATTGCAATGTGAAAGCGATAGGGAGAGAGAGCACCATCTACCCGCCCCAGAGAGAGCACGGCCAATTTTTGCTCTCTTGGGCTCCGGCTGTTGATGGCAAACATCATGACTGGGATTCGAATTCGTAATCCTCTGGACATAGTGTCAGCATCTTAGCCTGCTGAGCCACTCGGGGCCCCTGTCAGTTATCTTTTTGCTTCATTCACAAAGGTTCTTTCTACAATAAATCATTAAGCATGTAAAAACTTGTAACTGTGTTTTTTTTTTTTACAATTTGAGCCGAAGTCCCAGTAGGAAGTCATAAGACAGTATTAGATGGACTAAGTTCCTTTTGTGTTTACAGCTTTCAGTGGTAGATGTAGCCAGTTTGCTAACTTAACACTTAACTCTGATGCATTATTAACAAATAAATCTAACGAGCTGCAATTGGATTGAGTTTACTCCACTACTAGGACTACACATTTGTTCAGTCACTAGAAGTCAAATATATATTTTTGGTGCTTGCCAAGTAGAAAGTATATTCAGAAGTATGTTACAATCAATTCACCTTGTAAAACTATCGCAAGCAGAAGAGTAGTTAAGAAAAATTCTCTACAATTCTATACTTACTAAAGCATCTCATCATTCAATATTACCTGTTATGTAATACCTAAGAAAGCACTTGGATTGGTGTCGGACAGATACCCGATGCTGGTATCGGTGCATCCCTACAAATATTAGCATTGATTTTCACAGGTGTTCAAATACTTATTTGCAGCAGTAACACACAAACAAATTATTTAAAAAATCATACATTGTGATTCTAGATTTTTTCTTTTAGATTATGTCTCTCACAGTGGACATGCCACCTAAGATGAAAATTTCAGACCCCTCCATGATTTCTAAGTGGGAGAACTTGCAAATTTGCAGGGTGTTCAAATACTTATTTTCCTCCCTTTAAACATGCAGACCTGCATTTTACAAATGATTTCATTGAGCCAAACACCAAAAGTGTTATTGCCATTTCTGGCTGAATAATTTTATTTGCTGAATATTCAGTGGATACCTAATCAACTTAGACAAAAAATATTAATAATATTAATGTTCAAAAATAAAATTTATAAAACATTATTATATGGTGATCCTTCGTTTCAATTTATTACATATACTACAAGTACAATGAACTTTGTAGGAGATGTACTAACTTCAACAAAACATATCAGACCTGGAGTGCTCTAACGTTTAGGTACATGTCTGAATAAGCTAATAAACGCATCATAATAATAAAAATGACTTTTTTTTTTTTTTTTTAGCTATTTCCTAAAAAGAACAGATCTAAATAATTCAATGGGCTCAGCAGTGCAGCCAACAGAACCACAGAGATTACAATCTATTTTTCAAAATGAGGCCACTGAGGATAAAGGAAAAAGTGCATAAAAAACAGTATGGTCATGGCAACTTCTGCTAGGGGTGTCCTGATACAGCTTTTTCACTTCCGATACGATACCGATATGGCAACCTTGAGGAAGGGCCGATACCAATATCGTCCGATAACGATATCAGCACAAATTATACACTTTTATTACTTATTTTGTACTGTAAATAAAAAAAGTATTGAACGAGTGATATTTTTCAAACAGAAAACAATATTCAACAACAGCATCTATGAGAAAAACTGACCCATTTATTATTACCCAAAGGGTAACATCAATTATAAACTTAAACAAGAATATTCAACTGAATAAAATTAAAATAAATAAATTAGAAGACCCTGAAAAATAACGCCAATAAATGCAACAAAATAAAATATACTTTTAAAGCGCAAAACAACAATGCAGGTTCACTTAATTTTTTCTGTTATTAGTCTTGATTAAACAGTGTGAACAAAATAAACACAATTCTTTTAACATATTTAATTAGTTAACTAACTATGGCTCAGTCTCTGATTTCTGCAGTCCAAGCATGATATGCAGATTTTTTTTTTAAGAAGATGAGCATTTCAGCATCCTGAGCTGCCAGCTTGCTCCTGTGCTCCTCAATGATAATAGATGCTGAGCTAAAGAGCCTCTCGCTCTCGACACTTGTGCAAGGAGCACAGAGGAACTTGGCAGGTGTTGCTGCCAGGGTGGGAAATTGTGCTTGGTTGGCTCTCCAGTAATGTAAAGGATTGTTCTTATGTTCAATTGAGCTTTGGAACGTGATGTCATTATTTTGGGCATGGTTACAAACACGGTGGCTGATGGGATACAAGCGCCATTTTGAAGGGCCAAACATTAGTGCTGAAAAACCAAGCTTTCACGTCAGAATTAGTAGAATTTAGCCATGGTAAGAACCTGCTGCGTTATTGGATGTAATGTTCGCTCACACGACCGGCAAGGTAAAAAGATAGAAAGGGACTGTCTTGTCATTGTTTTCCCACTTGGAAACAGCGCAAAAGAGCTAATGTATCCGACCTATCAAAGAGGAGACGAATGGCTTGGATATCTGCAGTGAGACGTCCCGATATAACCTTCGCCAGCATCCAGCAGAAATAAACCGTCTGTTACAGGAAAACGGGGAGCTCAGGTCAGAACTGAATTAAAAAAAAAGTTGGACAAAGACTTGAAGGATGACACAGAAAAGGTCCGATATTACACAGGACTTCCTTGTTTTGTAATTTTATTATCATTATTTAACAATGTTAAGATTTTCCTGTCAGTAGCAAAAAAAAACTGTCACAATTTCAAATGTTTTTGCTTACATGTGAGGATGAGATGACACTTCTTGACAAGGTTGTGAAGAATGTGTGCTGCAGTTTAGTGAACGTGTGTCCCAGTGTGGTTGTAAAACCTAATGAAAATGAAATCTGCACACGTAAATGAATGTTATAATGCTTTGATATTACATGCAAATGAAAAAAAAAAGATTGGCTCTCATGCATTTGTGTTGAAATACTGTTGAAATACTTTTAAATAAAGTTGAAATGTTGAAATAAAGTTGAAATACTTTTGTTTGTGTACAAAATCCTAGTGCAAATAAATTCTATCTTTGCATCAATAAATGTTTTTCAAAATTGTCAACTGTTATAAAATGTATTGTCTCCCTTGAAGTTGGACTAACAGTGTGCTCTGTAAAATATCTGCCTACTAGCTCTGGTAGGCAAATGTTTTTAAAGAATACTTGTGCTTTTTGCAAACGTGGGTTCCAAATTCTTTCAAGGTATCATCATCTTGCATCCGGTAGTAGTTTCTCACGATAGACCCCTTCTTTTAAAGCTGCTTTTAAGCATGACTGAGGACAAAACAATTCGTTATCTACAGTTTTGCCTTCAGTCGGTTTGGTTTGTTTTGGTCCGCGGCCCTCAAAAATGGAGCTCGCAAGCTGCGTGTGACCCACAATGCACTGCGCAGTGATGTCGGTTCCAAAGCTCTATAGGAGCCTCACAGAGGTAGCTCTCCGTTTCAATGATTGCCCCTGGGGTGATCTGCTCAGAAGGATTTTTCAGATTTGACCGAAAAATACTGCCACGCTGCCGACATCGCTACTCTTTTTGGCTACTTTCACGTTAGCCCGCTGTTGTTGTGATCACGTGGGGTCTGCATGCTAGATCCATTCGCGGCTGGATATAAACGCTGGAGTGAAGTAAGCGGACTACTGGATTGAACTGCTTATATCGGAGCGCTTTTATCTGAGATTTTTTATGCTGGCCGATAAAATCCGATAATATTTTTATGGCTGTTTTCGGACCTGTATCCGATATCAATATCGGATCAGGACACCCCTACCTTCTGCACAGTTCAACTTCACCCTTGTCCAGAGCCACGACTCTCAGTATTACAACACTGACTAGTGACACTACTGGTAGTGAGTCATAGCCTGACCCAACCCAAAAGGAAGTACAAGCTCTGTGATTGGGCACTGGTGAGCTATGTCAGATTGTTTATAGTCCTAGTGGTGGTGGATGCGTGCCTATGGGAGAAAGGTAAATTGTGCATGTTCCAAATTTCTTGCTCCATTTTAAATTGTGACCACATACTTTTTAAATATTTGTACGAATATTGGTATCTGTGAAAACACTAAGACTGATTTAAAAGGTCTTACTTTATACAGCAACTCATGAAAGTGATTGAGCAATGAAGATACATTATTGTTCAAAAGTTTGGGTTCACCCAACATTTTCTATCACATGTACTGTTATTTCAGAAGCAAATTCTTCTTTCTAGTCATTTGGGGACAAAATCGACCAAGGTATTCAATCTTTTATAGCAGTAGACTGAGGTTGGAGTATAAGTGCTTTTTAGCTCAGTTTTGGGGTACATATTTGTGCTCCAGAATAAGAAATATTAGACCACAAACAACCCCAAACACAATTCATCACTAGAATAAGATACAAACAAACATTTTTTAACTACTGTAGGTCTTCTATATACATAAATATATAAAACCTTGTTTAATACATCAAAAGCATGTACCCACCATATTTCTATGTCCTATGTTGTCTTGGGAAAATATGCACTCAACTTCTGGTTGAGACTAAACAGCTGCATTAATGCCTATGAAGCTCACTGTCAACAACCTGTGGGAGACACCAATTAAAAGAGTGCAAATGTGATGACACTGTCTTCTCACCCTTCTAACACAGAAGAGTATCTGAAGCAATTGCATTCAGATTCAAACAGCTAGAAACAAGAATTTTCTTCTGAAGTGGTTTCATGGAAAATGTTCAAATATAATGGGTGACCCCCAACTACTGATAGGTAGTGTATGTAGGGTACAGCTCAAGATTAGTATTCTGCATAAGCATTTAAACAGCACTGGGACCAACCATTAATCATTTGCCTCAATGCATCAAATTCAACCAAATTAAATCAGTGAACATCAAAAACAGCAAAGAGTGGCTTGGTATTCAGTGTGTTTCTAACAATATACTCTGCATGTCTAGAGGGACAGTAAACCAAGGTGAGAGATCAGAGCAGAAAGCAGCTCTAGCTGCAAAGGGGCTGAGTGGAACAATGGCCAGTGGCTCAGCAACGGGCTGCCACAGGCAACCCCTAGCAGCACTTGGGTCGGCCCTCTGTAAATCACTTTTATGCTGCCTGCCGTTCAGCAGCTTTAGCCTCCCCAATGATGGAACACTTAGGGAGGCTAAGAAGAAATGGAGGGAGAGAGAAATGGATGGAGAACACAGTTTTTATACAGAGTATATCAAGCAAGTGCTTGAAAAGTCATTTCACAAATGCTGGTAAATAACAGTGCTTGCAACAGAGTTAAAAAAATTCAATTATTTATTTATTTTTTAAATTACTACATCAGTTTAACCTCCTGGAGTCAGTGCTCTTCCGCCGACAGCATATTGATGAAATTCTGCAAAAACACTCAACTGTTAAATTTGATCCTAGAAACAAAACACTCTGCAAACCTCAAAAGGTCTACTTTTCAAATATATATAGCTTGAATCTAAATATATTTTTGATAATTGTGAGAGGAGCTTAAATAAGCAGAGGCAGATTTCTCAGCGCAAGTCAGAGTGCAACGCTAACTGTCCTGCCAAATGACAGTCATTCATTCATTCATAGCAGGGCCTGAAATTAATTTTTCAAAATTGGGGGGAATCTCCCCTTAAATGTGTCACATAAGGGGAGGATACTACAGGTACTACAAGATACTACTGGTGAGCTTAACTACAGGTCTTACCTTGTCCTTTTGAGAGTTTTGTTGTTGTGCTTCAACTTAAGATATTAGCTGAATTATATATACACATTTTCAGCCGAATCAGCCTCGCGTTTTCTTTTCGATGCTGCTGTATGAGAAACACTAGCCAAGTGGTGTCTTAAAGTTGACGTTTTGTTTTATCCTACTATTTATAAATTGAGCAGCTCATTTAACCACTATTAAGTTCGAGTCAAGGATATATTCTTGGCCAAATGGCCTGAAACTTATCTTTGGACTGCTGCTTTAGTTTGGTAACGTCACCTGTCTGTGAATCCTGAGGATTAGTTTAGTTAGCGGCACCAGCACTGCTCTTTGCGCTAGTCCGTGTGGGTCAACCCCAGAAATTCCCCTATGAAGAAGCTACAATAAATGCTTTTGAAGGTGACATCTACACAGCTAGTCATTTGACAAATGTGGGGTTTTACACCCCACTTAAACATAATCCTGTGTGGAGCCTACAGATAAATCAATTAATACTAACAGCATAGAAAAACAGGACACTTAAACAAGCAAAACATTTTGTTTTGAGCACTGGTCCACTGGTCAGCCAGCACCACATCAAAAACCTGCAAGCAGCAGCTTATTTTTCATTTAATTACACCAAAATATGCACCATTATCTCCACTGATTTTATTAAACTAGGGATTTGAGCATTTAATCAATAGACTAAGATATTTGACCAACCAAAGCTAAAACATTGTCTCTGAATATGAACTGTGATTATTCAGCTTGTTTTTGCAGTGCAGTTATCTCTGGTCAGGTTGACACTATGATATGATGGTATATATGGTGTGTAACCCAACTCTGTACACAGTAAATCTGCCAGTCTTAAATCAACACTATTAGAGTTAAATTAACACTGGGAGTGTTACATTTTGACACCCTCAGTGTTCATTTAATAGTGTTGATTTAACACTGGCAGATTTACTATATAAGCACACTTGACTTGTTTATAACTCAGCTCTGGGTCAGAGAAAATTAAAATAGTGTACAATATCATTATTTCTTCTGATTAGATGCAAAACACTGAATTTAGACCAATAACATGAGACGATGTTAGGAGCTGTAGCAGAATCTCGGTTGTGTATTTTGTTTTAACAACGTTCTAATAATATGGATTTATTTAGAACTTTGTTAAATATAAACACACCTAGTACTTTATGAAATGTTCCGTTTTCTGTGAAATGATAAAAAAAGTTATTTAAATACAGAAACAGCAGAAACACAAGTGCGATGTGCTCTGCACTGCTGTGTGATGAGTGTACAAGTGAGTCGAGTGTACAAGTTAGGCACAACACCGGTGCCATTTTCTGAGCGGGCTCAATTTCAGACGATGGAGATCTGCGTTTATTAGCCTGCGCTCCATGTTTGCGTGCCACAAGCTCTTATCAGTGACTGTGTTGGTTCTGAAAGTTGACTGGGAGAAATGCCTTTAAAGCAGAAAGTTCTCGTAGCTCTGTGGACAGAGCAAGAGTGAGCGTGCCAAGTGCAGTGTCCAATACGGAAGTCGGTCCGCCCGACCATCCACCCATCTCACAATCCAAACTGAGCTAATGTTTTGCTGAACGTTTTAGTTTCCCACATTATTAAGGCTAAAATTGCGGGAATCAAAAAAATAGTGTGCAATTCCCGCAATGAAATTCAGGCCCCACATATGATAATGACATG
Source organism: Crenuchus spilurus (assembly GCA_036984385.1). Taxonomy (NCBI): domain Eukaryota; kingdom Metazoa; phylum Chordata; class Actinopteri; order Characiformes; family Crenuchidae; genus Crenuchus; species Crenuchus spilurus. Next base: position 39,848 of record BRDA01003418.1, read on the forward strand.
GTAATTCTGGACATTCCATTGGTTGGATTACCTGATGTGGAATTTGTGGAATGTGAACCAAACAAAGAACTCACCTGAGGTGATCAAGACGTAAGTAAGACGTCTCAAGAATATTCAAAGTAGGGTTAGTGGCCGAGGAAAACATGGAAAAAGTGTTTTTGAAATACCCTCTGACTCCAGAGGGTTAAAAAGAAAATTACCATCTCACAGTGTCAGCGTCAACAAGACCAGGTTTCTAGCAACATTTATAGACAGGTTTGATATACAGTCATGGCCGAAAGTGTTGGCACCCCTGAATTTTTTTCCAGAAAATGAAGTATTTCTCCCAGAAAATTATTGCAATTACACATGTTTTGCTATACACATGTTTATTTCCTTTGTGTGTATTGGAACAACACAAAAACAGAGGACAAAAAGCAGAGAGAGAACTGTCTCAGGACTTGAGAACCAAATTTGTGGAAAAATATCAACAATCTCAAGGTTACAAGTCCATCTCCAGAGATCTTGATGTTCCTTTGTCCAAGGTGAGCAACATAATCAAGAAGTTTACAACCCATGGCACTGTAGCTAATCGCCCTGGACGTGTACGGAAGAGAAACATTGATAAAAAGGTTGCAACACAGGATAGTCCGGATGGTGGATAAGCAGCCCCAATCAAGTTCCAAAGAAATTCAAGCTGTCCTGCAGGCGCTGGGTGCATCAGTGTCAGCTTGAACTATCCATCAACATTTGAATGAAATGAAACGCTATGGCAGGAGACCCAGGAGGACCCCACTGCTGACACAGAGACATAAAAAAGCTAGACTGCAGTTTGCCAAAATGTAAGTAAGCAAGCCAAAATCCTTCTGGGAAAACATCTTGTGGACAAATGAGACCAAGATAGAGCTTTTTGATAAAGCACATCATTCTACTGTTTACCGAAAACAGAATGAGGCCTACAAAGAAAAGAACACAGTACCTACAGTCAAATATGGTGGAGGTTCAAAGATGTTTTGGGGTCGTTTTGCTGCCTCTGGAACTGGGTGCCTTGACTGTGTGCAAGGCATCATGAAATCTGAAGATTACCAAAGGATTTTGGGTCGCAATGTAGGGCCCAGTGTCAGAAAGCTGGGTTTGTGTCCTAGGTCATGGGTCTTCCAGCAGGACAATGACCCCAAACATACTTCAAAAAGCACCCAGAAATGGATGGAAACAAAGTGCTGGAGAGTTCTAAAGTGGCCAGCAATGAGTCCGGATCTAAATCCGATTGAACACCTGTGGAGTGATCTTAAAATTGCTGTTGGGAGAAGGCACCCTTCAAATATAAGAGACTTGTTTGCAAAAGAAAAGTGGTCCAAAATTCCAGTTGAGAGGTGTAAGAAGCTTGTTGATGGTTATAGGAAGCGATTGATTTCAATTATTTTTCCCAAAGGGTGTGCAACCAAATATTAAGTTGAGGGTGCCAATTTTGTCTAGCCCATTTTATGGAGTTTTGTGTGAAATTATGTCAAAATGGCCTTTTTTCTGTTTTTTTTGTTGTTCCAATACACACAAAGGAAATAAACATGTGTATAACAAAACGTGTAATTGCAATACTTTTCTGGGAGAAATACTTCATTTTCTGGAAAACATTCAGGGGTGCCAACACTTTCGGCCATGACTGTAGCTTTATCTTTTATCTTTGGAATAACCTTCCAGACAATGTTCGGTACTCAGTCACAGTCTCAACCTTTAAGACTAGGCTGAAAACATCTGTTTAGTTTAGCTTTTGGTAATTAATACTTTACATTAAAGAAAAGTTGTAGGTCCAGGGGTGCACTGACGTAGAGATTTATAGTGGACCGAGATGCTGGGGCTGTCATACCGCTGCGCACACAATCACTCGGGTTTGTTGACGGTGAGCAGAGGGATGCCAGTGTCTCGGGGAGCTCCCATGCCTGTTTACCTTCTGGCTCTCTCATTTGTGAATGAAACTACTTGTGAATAAAAACTGAATGCAATGATGTGGAAGTGCCAACATCTAATATTTTATTCAGAACAGAACACAAATCACAGATCAAAAGTTTAAACTGAGAGAATGTATCATTTTAAAGTAAAAATATGTTGATAAAAAATTTCATGGCGTCAACAAATCCCAAAAAAGTTGGGACAAGGCCATTTCTACCACTGTGTGGCATCCCCCCTTCTTCTCTAATACAGGCCTCTAACTGTTCAATCGTCTTGGGCCTTCTTTGTCGCTCTGTTCTCTATTGGTGAAAGATCTGGACTGCAGGCTGGCCATT
>BRDA01003418.1:50499-71023 GCA_036984385.1 Crenuchus spilurus
TTTTTTTTTTTTTTTTTTTTTTTTTTTTTTACCACCACCACTCCAAAAAAGGCTCAGACCCTCTACTTCGAGGTTCTTCCAAATGGAATACAATTCTCCATCAGGATGCTGGAACACCTTGCAATGCCTTTTTTCACACTTACTGATTTGCATTTTTTGTGAAGTTTAAAAACCTTTTGGGGTGGGGGTCATCTCGGCACTGTTGATGAGACGGTAGGGTGGAAAGGAGTACATTATGAGAGTACATGCTGATAGACACTGGTATTGTGGTTCCTGGACGTGAGTTTTAGTCAAGGGGGCGGCAGGGGTGTGGGGGGTAGAGAGGATTGATGGAAAACAGCTGTGGCGGTGTATTAATTTTGTAGTTGGGTAGGGGTGGGAGGGGAGGGGTAGGGTGGGTTGACAGGGCAGCTTCTGGGTATGTGTGTCAGTCGCTGAACCCATGACACCCAGGATAATAACCTAGTTCAGCCATGAGCTTCTCAGTACACTCTCTAATCGCCAGGCAGGGCAGGGCAATAGCGCTGCAGTGCCACCTCCCCTGCTGCACATTAGAAAGCAAAACACTTATTTCTCACTTCTATCTATGATCTGTGTCCTGAGACCACAGGAAGGTCTTCCTGGTGTACACTGCTACGTGGGCAACTCAGAGCTTTGAGACATTTCCTAAACAGGACATCATACTTAAAGCTGACGTCCATCCCCTCTAACGCTGTAGACTAACCAGGCATCCAACCATTAACCGCTCAGTTCAGCCAGGCCACGTCAACATATCTAACTCTAAAGCACTATAACTCATCCAGGATTTCCACCATGGCCCAGAATAGCATGTGTAAGTGCCCTTCTGTATTTCCACCCTTGCCCTCTCCTGGGCCTGGTGTTTGATAGACTTCAGGAAGGGTTGAAAAGGAGGGGAGCAGGGAGGCGTTGACTTGTGGAATGTGTGAAGCTGGAGTAAAGATTCATTAGAGAGCTGCTGAACATTTCACGATACCATGCAAACTGTAATTGATCTCTCAGAGTTAAACAGCTGCTTGAGAAAAAAAACATCCAGGGCAGAGTTAAAATTAGAAAACTTAAAAAAAAAAAGAGAAAAGGAGGAGTTAAACAATACAATAAAAAAAATTCAGCACATCCAGTCCAATCCACAAGTGCTGAGTGGGCATTAGCCCTTGCATGTGACCTCTGGCCTGGTCTGTGTGCCTAAAGCCCAAATCCCACTCACAATAGCTTCCTGTTCCACTTGGATCAACCTCGTTTTCAAACATCAGCAAGCGGCCTGACATATGACTGGGAGTTGCGGTCACACAGACAACTGCAGGGAGATGAAGAGTGACAAAGTTAAAGAGTGTGAGTAAGTGCGGGAGGAGAGTGGGTACAAAGAACCTAAAAACATGTGCTATTAACTTTAAAATGTGCCTTTATTGCCAGGATGGTACAGTGAACTTCCAAGGACCTTAAGGAGTAGTGGAATCAATCTGCAAGGATGCTCTTAACATTTTTTCTGCCTCTGCTGTACTTTTTCCACACTTTTTTCCAGGAGAAAAGACAGTGATGTCCTTTTTTATATTTGCAACACAAGTCCTAGGCGTTCTTTTCCATATTCCCTATGGATTCCTCCAGCTCTGTAGAGGACAGCCAGGGTCACTGGAGCAGACGGCACTGTGTGGACCTGAACACATCTAATGTGTGCCGAGAAGAACAGACAGTTCTGCTGGGTTTCGGGGTGAGAACAAGTCTGTGCCTCTATTCTACAGCACCACTGATCTCACACTATAGCGTGTGTTGCTATACCACAGCACTCTGCAATGTGGTGTTTGGGGTGGGGGTGCTGAACTGCTGGGAAACCACAGAACACAAGGTTGGTTTATAGCAAATATCTGCCTAAGAAGTGTTAAAAGACCACAGCACAAGCAGTAAGGACACTGAGCTATGCTGAGTTACCTACTTGGTGTACATACTTCTTTATGTGCCCATATGAACATATGACAGCTATGGAATGTAAAGAAGTATGTATTCTTGGTCAGGTGCTGATCCTCAATTTAGGACTTTTCTTTGAATTAACATTATTTGTTAAAAAAGTGTAAGTATGCAGAGACTGTGCATTTCTGTCTTGACAACAGTATTGAATATGGGTGTCAAGGTTTACTGCTGCATGTATTCCAGGAAAAAGTTACAGCTCCCAAGAAGGGATTTCACTAGCACAACAAAGAGCTCCTCCCTAATACAGCAAATTGCATGCTAAATAGCTCATAGTAGTAGTTAGCCTACATAAAGGCCTTTCCTGGAGCAAGAAAAAAAAGCAACTTGAAAAGATATGCTGGCTTATACGGTCTCTGGAGAGAGAACAGTTAGCACTTACAGCTAAGCAAAATGACCAGTGACCAGAAAGAAAGTCATTAGAACAGTAACTCCTTTCATAATTGGCAAGTTTTGCTGCATTATGTGCCCTGAATAGAAGCCAGCTGCAACTTAGCTCATACTTCAGTGGAGGCAGGGGTATGCTGGAGCCAGTGTGAACAATTAATACCATAATCTTTTACAAAGGTCCCTTCGTTTACCTAAAAACACAGCAAAACTTGAAGTGGAAACAAATATATTATATATATATATATATTATATATAAACATGTGGTTAATATATTAACTGCAGGCTTCCCTACAATGGAGGACAGCACGGCTGCTCAACTCCACCCACCGCCATCAACCCCCCTTGCACCACCACTGCATACCCCAGCCCTTCCATCCCCAATTCCTGCCCCCATTGTTCACGTTTGCAAGGCTTGCCAAATGCTTTGGTGTGTAGCAGAACAGTCAGATTAGGATATGGAAAAGTGACAATGCAGGATCAAAAGCAGGTCTGCCTGTCAGCTGATTTCAATTGTCGCCTCTACTAAAAGAGGAGGGGTGTTGGGGGGACAAGAGAGGGACTGCTCTCTATACTGTCATCAAACAAGCAGATCGTCATACCATTCCCCCCAGGTTAGGATGATGGTTAAAAAATTGGATGGTTAGCAGGTACTTAAGCAGAACAGTGACGGCAGCTGATCTCTAATTCACATTTTAGAGAAGAGCTGAAACGTATAACCTACTTCTGCTTGAAAACTTTAGATTGTGGTGCTCCACACCGTTTCTTTTGTTGAGGTCATACTTGATTTATGAGGACAGATATAGTGAAAGTGCTGCTGTTACAAAAATCTAGGTTGCTAAAGAAGCTTTAAATTTAGAGTAAATGGCAGGGAACACATGAAGGACACTCTTCATAGAGAGATTAAGAGTGAACGGCTTTGGAGGCGATTGGGCCCGAGAGAGAAAAAGTAGCCCATTTCGTTGAATTGTCACAGACACAGACACCAGTCTGTCCTCCATGCTCTTTCCAAATTTGTGCAATGCTTGCTGCGAGTCTTTCCTTTCAGTTGTGTAGCTGTGATCCCCCTCTCTCTCGCCCTTAACCTCAGTCTGATCGACACCCACAGCAGATGCTGACATTATAAAATGGTCAGCTGCTGTCCCTGGCTTTTGCCCACTTATGGCTAGTATGTCTGGGGGCAGAGATCTGCCCAGGATGTACAAGCAAGTGTCTACTGAAGGCAGGGGGAGGGGGGCTGGTGGTGTAAATAGCACTTTACTGACTTGAGCTTAACGAGTGCCATGTCGAGCAGCAGTGACCCCAATCGTACACAAACACAGACACTCAGACTCAGCAGACGTCTAGTTTAAGAGGTTTCCTTTAGTTGAAGCGCAGTTACAACAATGCTTAAGGCCGTACTGCTTATTGTACATCATATGATGGATGCTTCAGATAGAGACTACACACTTGCGGGACATTCAAATATCTGCTTTAATTTTTTATTTATTTTTTTATTAATGTTTTACCTCACCTCGTATCAGTCTCAGAGGAGCGGTGCTTCTCCATAATTGAATGAAGATTGAAAATCATCACAGCTTTGCAAAACATACCTTGTGATAACATTGGTAAAGTGTGTGACGACTGCTCCTGAGTGAGCAGCACATCCCTTAGCAGAAGCGGCACTGTGCCCACACCAGGCTCCATCCATCAGCTGCTGTAATTGCTACATGACTCCCGGACATGTGACTCAAGTGTACCACGACAGATTATTATTATCCTTTTTCTCTGGGTGCAATTTTTCTTTCTCTGCAAAGAGTGAGAAAGTGGTGGAGGGGAGCAGCGATGAGAAGATCAGTGGCTGGAGGGTGCCGAGATGCAGCGGGACATCGATAAAAACGGCCATAAGTCGTCTTGTATTGCGTTCAGGGGGAGGGGGATCCCTTCCAAGTTTCTACGGTGAGCCTTACTGCGTAACGATGACATGACTCCTTGTTTCCCTAAAATGAACTGTCTAATAAGGCCCTCCCAACTGTGCAGGCTTTCTAATCTGTCCTTTGTACTGTGAATCCCAATGCTTTGCTAAAGCTGGTAAAATGGAACCAAATCACCTCTTCAATGGATTTGGTCCCCTTCAACCAGCTGTAGCTATGCTTTGATGACAACAGGAACATTCTGGTTCACCTCAGATGGATTTCATTGTTCATTACTGCTCTGCCTGTAATCATACGAGTGTGAGTAGTAAAATGACAAAACAGCAGGATTATAGATAAACCAGTAGATAAAATTTCAGCAGCATGAAAAACAGAAATAAAACATCACTCAAGCCAAAAAACCCTTTGCCACTTATTTGCTTTTATTTCCAAAATGCTGAACATAAAAACTTGCACCGTCTGATCGTTCATGCTTGGATGAAGTGCAGGGGATATTCATTTTTGCAGGGCGGGACACCTCGTCCTGAATATAAAATGCTGAGATGCAGCATGGTGCAGAGGTGGGCTAGACCATGGGGCTGAAAAGTACACATGTGAACATGTGACAGCCTTTTTTTTTACATTGAGAGAAAGTACTTGTGAGGAGTGGGGGGGGGGAACTGAGGGAGAGAAAGACAAAAAGAGTTACAGCGTGAGCTCACTGCGACACACCCGAGCTCAGTAGCCTCTCAATAATCCCCCTGCTCACAAACAGTGAGAGGAGTGGAGATGAAAGCCAGATGCTATAGAGTGCAGGGGGCTGTGTACACCCATATAAACATACACAAATCACACACAGCCCAACAGGGTCGGCTCACACAGTGCTGAAACAGACACATGCAGTGCGATGGAGCTTTCTGAACAGCTACTCTTCCATTCGCTGTCACACACTCGTGTTCGCCTTCTCCCACACACTGCATCATAATTCCGTCCCCAATTACTGGAGTTCGTCACTAAGTTATGCTGACTCTGTTTTGCCTGCATAGCTTGAAGGACTGATGCCAATTACACAAATCAACATGAATAGAAAAACTACACATACCCTTCAAAATATTTTGTCATTAAACCAATAGTGTGATCCAAAACCTTCAGTGACTTACATCAGCCTTGGGACAATAAACAATAAAATATCAGTAAGCAAACTATTATTTCACTTTCTATCAATCAACACTGCCACTCAATGGCACCACCGTTATTTAAGCACCAACTTTGTACAAACATTCTTATCTCTGGTGTACTAAAAATGTACAAAGCAGAAAAGACTGCATTTAAGTACAGACCACACAAACACTGCCAAATAACTATAAACATGTTTATAAGATGCCACCTGACAATATTATAATGTAGTTACTATGATTATAATAAGTGTATTCAAAATAAAAGTTCGGCTGAGATTAGAGATGTACAGATGCCAAAATTTTGACCAACGAATATTAAGTGTTGTATAATGACACTCAATACTGAATCAATATGCTGGTTAAATTAAAAGCACTCCTCAAGTCTTCACACCAACACTGCTAGATTTTTACAGTTTACTCTAAGTTTTAAATGTAATCTCTGTAATTCATATAGAACTGAAACTTAAGGGTGACCGTGCCTTTTCAGTCACTGCACCTAGACTGTGGAACTCTTTGCCTCCTGACATCAAATCCCAGGCTTCGTTCACTGTTTTTAAAACTAGTCTCAAAACTCACCTTTTCTCACTTGCTTATGAAAACGGTTAAACTGATATTTTAAGTTGTTTATTTTTGTTGTTTTAAATTTTATTCTGTTTCTTTTATTATGCTGATTTCTTTATAGATTTTGTGTTTTACCTATACATATGTTGATTTTATTTTAATTTGGTTTTATTTTATTTTAATCAGCACTTTGGTTAGCCCTGGCTGTTAAATGTGCTCTATAAATAAATTTAATTGAAATAAATTGAATTGAAACTTGTATTAGAAAGCATAGAATTGATTGCAAAATGGTTAAAATGCTGAAAATTTGACAATTTTGGACAGAGAAAAGTGTCAGCACACCAGCTTTGCTTTTTCAAGAATTAGGTCTGGCTATGTTATAATTCTTCTAAGATCTCTTACAGAGCTGCTGCAAGAAAAAGGTCACATGGCAAATAGTAGCAAGGCCCTGTACCACTCATGTGGGGTACTTTATAAATTAATTTGCAAGTGATGTACAATACTGATTTTTGTGATAATTCTGGAGTACACAATTGTTAATCTAAACTGAAATACATTTACTTGTACTTACAGTGCTTGTGCAGGCATCATTTAAATAAGCAAAAACAAAAACACACTGGCAATGTGAATCTGGAGCTAAAGAATTCCAGTAAACAATCAGCTTTTGTTTCATGAACCTGAATTCATCCTAACCCTGCATTCAGAACTACAGCACTTTTTGCTCATTGCATGTGGGTACTTCTTATCTTCACTTGTGGCGATTTCATCAACATCAAGTAGGTTACAGAGCACACACTTTATATATATATATAAATAGAAGTAGGGACGCACCGAAATTATATTTTTAACATCCCAGCAGAAATACCAACAAAGCACAATATGACTGTTATATCTGACACAATTATAGCACTACTTTACATCATATGTGTATGTATATGTGTGTGTGTGTGTGTGTGTGTGTGTGTGTATATATATATATATATAGTGTGTGTGTATATATATATATATATATATATATATATATATATATATGTTTAAAAATATGCCAGTGTAATATACCAATATTAGATGACATACATTAATATCCAACCTCATGTTGCCTAGCAACAGAATTAACTAGGTAGTGTGGCAGAAGAATATATTGTTAATGATTAAAAATAAATTTACTAATTGAACATTAGTGGTGTTTTATCATATTTTATGCCGACTGTCATTTTCTAAAAGCAAGGAGCCACTGGAGACTGTGCATTAGTGTCATTTTATCACAGGGAAGAAGGTTTTAGTTGCTCTGCTTCATGTTGTGCCAAAAACACTCTTCCTCCTGATATGATCACAGTAACACATGGCCTCTCGTGGCTTATTGCTTTAGTGACCACACTACTTAACATAAATAATTACGTTGGACTTGAATGCTTGATACTGAATAAAAGTTGGGAAACTCCCGTGTGACTCGATGTGGACAAATAACGAGTTAAAGAGATAATTACCCCAAAGCAGTGGACTTAGTTTTTCTATGGCTGGGAAATAGAGGTGCTTCAGTGTGACTGTGTTTAACTCATCATTTTTCCACAGTGAGTCACACCGACGGTCAGGAACTACAAAAAGGTAACACTGTCATTAAAACGCCATTGTTCAATATAAATTATTCAGTCTTTTCACTAATTTCAGTTGCCAAATATTCGGTGCATCACTTATCAGATGTGTTCTGGCTAAAAAATAATAATTCCAGAGTACTGTATATAAAGTACTGTATTTGTGGATGGGGCTGCATGTGGTAATTAAACAGGTTAGCCCATTTGTAGAGTTAAAAAAAAAAAAAAAAAAAAGCGCAAGACTTATGAAACATGCAGTGTTTGCCTCTGCAGGCCCTGTTGGAAATGCTGTTGTAAGTTGCGGGCTATTAATCGTATTGTTTACAGTGCTGTAGCAGCCCTGACTTCCAGCAGCAGAACAGACTGCCACAGAGAGAAACCAGGAGGCTGGGGGCTGCAATAAACAAACACGTGCATGCGCACAGAGAGGAAAGTGCACATAACCAAAACATTCCAGAAAACTCCACTATATGCACTAAACAATGCAAACGGGAACTTACTGACTAGTGACATGATGGCAGATGCAGATATTAAAGTGCAGGGCAGCTTGAGGACTGACATATATTATGTCGATACTATGTTTTGTCTTGTTGCATCACAGAAAATATGAATAAAAAAAGAAATTTGTTGACTTGAGAAGACAGAAGAGGTTTATCAGTCATGTCATTTTCCCATAAGTTGACCTGAGTATTAAGAATAGACAAACCTACACAGAGTTTCACATTCAACTATACAAAAAAATTCTGGCATCCATTCGGGCTCATGAGATTTGTCTGTTTGGGATTCCTCTGTGCTGTTCCAACTTTATCCAAGTATCCACAGACACACCAGCACTGACGCCACTTGGGCCACAGTTGGAAAGTCACAAACAGGATAAAGTATAAAGTACAGACACTGAAGCAGGTTCTCTTAGGTTTGTCCATTACATGGGGTTTCAGAGCAGCTCAAATGAAAAGATGACTGACCTTACCTGAAAGAAGAAACTTAACAGTGTACAAAGTTAAATCTCTGGACAAATGTGTGTCCCATGCAAGCCAAGTAATGACCCCTAGAGCCAACACCCACAAAAACACAGTAACAACCACCACAATACAGATCCCATCAAACCTAAAGCTCTGAAGGAAACTGTAGCTGCAGAGAAACAAGACTAAACATTCCTGGCAAGTAGAACATCTAATTAGTCACATTTACAAGATGGATGGCGTATTTGATAGATTCCACTGGAATACAGCCACCCAAGAAGATTTTCTTTCCACAAATTTGGGGATGGTGGGTGGGGGCTGGGTTTACTGAAGTGACCGTAGGAGAAAGACACTCAGGAAGAGCTTGCACAGCTAGCGAGCACTACTTAAACTCAAACCCTCCAAGATAAACTTTCCTTTTAACTGCAGCCTGTGTGCAGGTTTGAGGGCTGTTTGGAGAAGATTGCAGCAGTGGGAACTCAAGCGAGAAATAAGAGTAAATGGTGAGCTGGAGGAGTGCTATATATCTTCAGGACTTTCTGATGACGATGGGACAGAGCTTAACTCCAAAGCAAGCCTCCACTGTACAAGCATGCCATAAATACTGACATGGGCACTTTTTCATCCGCAAAGTCAATAAGACAATCCCCATGTTACCAACAAGAGATTGAAGGAGAGATTGATAAAAAACTGATTGCCTGTGTCCTGCTGCTGGAAGAATGTGCTTCAGGGAGCAAGACAGGGACTTGAGTTCCAAAACAAGTTAAATGTATTGACAAATCTTTGTTCTGAATCAGCAAAAGCTTTTCTGAGCATATTGTGGAAATCAATGCAAAGCATATCATCGCAACCATAAGAAAATCATGTATTGTCTTTTTTTCCCTTTCATATTACTCTCATTTCTATAACAGCAGTTGCTGTTTATGCAATGTGAAGATTTCATGATGAATGGACCAGCCTTGCATGCAATAGAAACGCTTTACATTAACTTGCATTTTTGTTGATAAATGTTTCTTTGGACGGTGATGATATTTAGTCTTGTTTAACTGTAGTTGCTGCAGTGCAGCTGGTGAAACTTTAAATAAAAAAAATCACTGAACACATTAAAAATCAGTTCACAAAGGCTTTGTTAATCAATGTCATTGAAGCATGGTTGATTAAAGAACTTCCCTGACCAGGCTGCTTCCTTAAAGAACCGTATATATAAATGAGATGCGGTGAAGAACATTTTAAAGGTCTGAAGAAACTACACAAGTTTCAAGTGTAGATGCTTTAAAATCATTTACAGCAGAGCTGCCCCAAGTATAAAAAATATGAAAATGTTTCAATACTTGAATATGGCAATCAATTTTAAATGATTCAACTCAATATTTTCTAATACAAATTAGTTGCAACATTCTTGCCAAATCATCCACCACTGACTAGCTATTACAATCCACTTTGAATTTTACCACAAAATCAAATATAACTGCAAACGCAACAAAACCCATCATACCTGGGATTCCCTCGCAGTGCAGCATGGTGTAGAGCATTGAAGCCATTGTTGTTGGTGATGGTGACATCAGCACCAGCCTCCAGCAGAACTGACAGCATGTCATCCCTCTTCTTGCTGATGGCATCATGCAGAGGTGTGTCTCCTTCTGAATCCTAAAGGGGGCAGTACCAGGTTCCATATTTAATTAATGCTAAAACCCTCAAATCAAGCTGTTGAATGTAGCCATTTATTTAACCAATTAAGGCAGCCAAATTACTGAAGTTAAACTCATGATAAAACACATTTTTAGTTTTTCAATAGTCAAAGCTGATGGCCGATGTGTCTTTTTGCCTCTAAAAAATAAGAAATTATTATAAATAATAATTTATATACCTATGCTTTTGTCTCATTAACAGACATATCTGTCTGTAGAATAGTGAAATTGACATTAGGGGGTTAATCAGTCCATCCCTTCTTAATTTAGATCACAGATGAAGAATAGCATCTGTTGAAAAGTGCAGCACCCCACAACAATTCAGCAGCAGTTCACACCCTCCCAACACTCAAATACCCATTCAACCTGCCCTAAAGATCTGTGTGGAAGACATGCAATGACTGTTCAGGACACGAAGAGTGAGGAAGACAGTAGGGCCTGAAGGAGTCTCACCCTCATGTGAAGACTCTGAGGACCTGTGCTGAACAGCTTGCACCAGTCTTCAACAAGATCTTCAACACATCACTGGAGCTGTGTGTTGTACCCTCCTGCTTCAAACGGTCCACTATAATACCCATCCCCAAAAAGTCAACCATCACAAAATTGAATGACTACAGACCCATTGCCTTAAACTCTGTAGTCATAATCATTCGAGAAACTGGTTCTCACTCATCTGAAGGAAATCATTAACCCCCTGTTAGATCCACTGCAATTTGCCTACAAAGCCAACAGATCGGTGGATGATGCAGTAAACATGGGAATCCATCTTACTCTCCAACATCTTGACCACCCAAGAACATATGCAAGGATCCTGTTCTTGGATTTCAGCTCGGCTTCAACACCATTATCCCAGGAAGACTACACAGCAAACTACTGCAGCTCAGCATGCCAGCCCCCACCTGCCAGTGGATCACCAGCTCTCTCACTGGCAAGGAGCAGCAGGTGAAGTTGGGGTTGAACTTCACCTCTGGAACCCAGATCACCAGTACAGGTGTTCCACAGGGCTGTGTCCTCTCCCCCCGTAACACCATCGACTGCTCCTCCCCAGACCCCTCTGTCAAAATCCTGAAGATGACACCACCATCATCGGGCTCATACATGACGGTGATGAGTCTGCTTACAGACGGGAAGTTGAACAGGTGGTCCACTGGAGCAGCCAAAATAATCTGGAGCTGAATCCAGCCAAAGCAGTGGAGATGATAGTGGATTTCAGGAGACACCCCTCAACACTGCCAGTACTCACCATCTGCAACAGAACTGTGACGAGTGTGGAGTCCTGCAAGTTCCTGGGCACTATAATCACCAGGGACCTGAAGTGGGACAGCAACATCAGTGCCATCACTAAGCGAGCCCAGCAGAGGATGTACTTCCTGTGTCAGCTGAGGAAGTTCAACCTGCCCCAGGAGTTCATGGTGCAGTTTTACACAGCCATCACTGAATCAGTCATCACCACATCCATCACAGCGTGGGGCAGCTCAGCCACCAAACAGGACATTCACAGACTGCAGCGCATCATCAGGTCTGCTGAAAAGACTATTGGTGTTAAACTGCCCACACTGCTCGATCTGCACAGCTCCAGAACCAGGAAGCGTGCAGAGAAAATCATCTCTGACCCCTCACACCCAGGACACTACCTGTTCCAGCACTTTCCCTCAGGACGGCGCTTTAGCCAAATGAGGATCAGGATGACCAGGCTACAGAGAAGCTTCTTCCCACAGGCCATCACTCTCTTGAACAGTTAACATCACTATTCACAAACACTATATCTCCCGGTCTCTTACTTCTTCTGCACTTAAAATATAACAACTACACACTACCTGCCCTGTCAATTTGCCCTACTGCACATAAATGCTGCAACCAGCACCTTAATATATATGCACTATGCATAGTTTATATATGACCACTGTGTGTGTGTGTGTGTGTGTGTGTGTGTGTGAGAGAGAGAGTGTTTTTCCTTGTTGTTGTTAACCTTTGTGCACTATGAGCCACTGTAACCAAAAGCAAATTCCTTGTATGTGAGAGCATCCATGGCCAATAAAGCCTGATTCTGATTAATATGTGGATAAATCCCCAAAACAGCACATCAATCATTTATAAATATCTATTCAACAGCATGAATGGGCAAAAAATAAAGGAGGAGGAGAAACTATCTAGGGGAAAAAAGATGGTTTTGTCTGAAAGAAAAGCAAAGGCTTAAGGACTGCCTAAAAATATTCAAACAAAATCAAAGCAGACTGCAGTTCAGGAGAGAGCAGAAAAAAGAAAAGTATATATGATTCCACAAAGTCAGCTCATCATAAGAAAATCTTTATTTCAGAAGTCGTCGGATGAAATATTATATATATATATATATATATATATATATATATATATAAATAATCACCTGAGATCTTACAGCATTTGAATGTGTAACGATTAAAATAGTGACCTAGGTAGGCACAGGGATTACTTTGATTTATTTATTTATTTAATTGTTCAAGTGGTTGATTTAAAATACATGACAAAAAACTAAAAATGTATAAAGCTATAAGATTTAGAAGTTGATCATGGAATAACTATTTACTACTGGACATGTCTATTAAGCCTGGTAGCAGGTGATAAAACGAAAGGTCATGCATCACAGTGCTCTACACACAGGAAATGGACCACACACACACACACACACACACACACACGCACGCACACACAAATGTAAGGTGGCAGTAGGCACACACATGCCCAGACCTGTGTGCATCTGTGTCATCTGCAGTACCTGGGAGCAGATTGAGTTTAGAAGCCTTGCTCAAGAGCACTTCTGCCATGTTCTCCAGCTTCATGGGATTGAACCAGCATCCCATTGGTCCCAAACCCAATTCTCTAACCTTTAGGCCTCGGCTGTCCCAAAAGCTACCACTGAAGGGCATCTGTTTATGAATGTTTTCCTCCATTCTAACTTATCGTTACAGTTTTTCATTGTCTCATCAGAGGGAGGAGCCAAGATGTGACAAAAAGTAATGCAAAGGAAAGCAGGGCTAGAAAATTAAAGATATGAGATAAACCTTTTGAATGATGCTAGCTGCAAAGCAAATAAGTAAAACGTTTTATTTCCACTCCCAAACGTAACTGTGGGAAAAAAGCAGCATTTTCCAAGTGCTGGTGCTGTTTCACGGCAGAACTGATTATAGAAACGATCTGTTACTAGGGAAAGTCTTTCGGTGTGAACATGACACGTTAAGCATCTGTTAGTTTCATTGCTCATACAGTAATATTAAGTGGTGTACCTGGAGACTGGGGTGGCAGCCGAAGTCAAGCAGGGTCTTTACCACCTGGAGATGCCCCTTGTTGACAGCAATGTGCAGAGGTGTCTGTCGCCGTTTATTCCTGGCATTCAGGTCAGCTCCTCCTCGGTGCAACACTTCAATGACTGAGCCCTCATCTCCAAATGCAGCATGATGCACTGCCCGATCCCCATCCTTATCCTGCATAAAGAGCATGCCAGTTAATACAGCCCATTGTTATGAAAAGGTCATATAAGGGTCACATTACATTTAATAAAGAGAAGACATTCATCTCAGAAGAAATTTCTCATTTCTAGCTTTTTGGAGACTATGGTCAAATTCACAAATGCTGCTTCTCCAGATACTCAATCTTCTATAGTAGAAACATGAGGTAGGACAGTGTCACCACTTTTTAGCTCAGTTTTGATGTCTCCTAAGAGTTGTTGAC
The DNA here is from genome assembly GCA_036984385.1 of Crenuchus spilurus. Classification (NCBI taxonomy): domain Eukaryota; kingdom Metazoa; phylum Chordata; class Actinopteri; order Characiformes; family Crenuchidae; genus Crenuchus; species Crenuchus spilurus. The sequence goes on from BRDA01003418.1 coordinate 64,445, forward strand.
AAGAACTTATATGCTTTAGTACAACTATTTACTCTCCACCAGAAGTGTAGCACATTTAGCAAAAGGCAGCAGTAAAAATGGGGCAGCCGTGGCCTACTGGTTAAGGATCTGGTCTAGTGACCTGAAGGTTACCGGTTTTAATCCCCGGGCAGGTCACGACTGAAGTGCCCTTGAGCAAGGCACCTAACCCTCAATTGTAAGTTGCTTTGGATAAAAGCGACTGCTAAATGCCTCAAATGTAAATGTGGTGTATATGTGCTTTGAGCTAGTATTAGTGCTACAGTACACCAAGTTCACTAATGTTGAACAAGAGAACCTTTTTCTTTTATAAAAATATACTCTAGCTTAAAAAGGCTTCCACAGATCTATTTTAGGAGATAAATAATGTTTATTCAGGTTCTTTATGGACTAATATACCTATTCTGTGTTTATTGAGGTGGTTTATGAACTAGGTTTCCTATTTTAGTAATTAATGGTATTTACTGAGGTTGTTTAGACTAATATCTACTGTTCTAGTATATGAAAATTGTGAATACTTCTGATGATGCTTAACAAAAAATATGGGCAAACTTCAAAAGCCTATAAGCTCACTGTCAACAACTTGTGGGAGAGACTAAAAAAAAAGAAAAGTGGTGATGCAGTCCTACCTCACCCTTTTGTAATAAAAGATGGAGTAGCTGGAGCAGCATTTTTGAATTTTAATCTCAAAATACTAGAACCAATAATTGATCTGCAATAAAAGAATAGAAAAAGAAAATTATTGGTAACCGCAAGCTTCTGTCCATCATAAACATAAAAACATTAAGCAAAACCCTATAGATAATTAGATTATTCAATCTTTAGATTATGAAAAACACACTGAAATCAATGTCGGTACTGCATAGTATTTTTCCTAAGAAGCAAGTAGAAAATGTTTGTTGCAGAGTGCATTTATACTTAAACATTCCTCCAAAGTGACATTCAGGTCTCTCGTGATAAGAGCAATTCTGTCAATGACTGATTCCATTCCATAGATACAACCAAGCACAAAGTGGATATCAAAAATTTGCAAAAAGGTTGCAATCAAAGCTAACAGCAGGTACCGTCAGCTTCACAGCAACAGACCTCTTCACCCCAAAAACCACCAGATGTCAGAATATAAATATTCTCCCTTTATTGTGAGTGGAGAGCCCATCACATGTTTGGAATAACAATGCTTGCCTTCCCAGTGTACAGTCCTTTTTTTCTTGCCTCATAAGAAAACACAGGATGCACTAGCTGCATGGTAACGTTTGCTTCTGGTCAATATGGTCACTGGAGAAGCTCAGCCAACTACACGCCTAGTTTTCCTAAATATGTATCCTTGGAGATGCTGGCAGTAATTGCAATTTAAAGTGCAAAAATGATCCTCTGAAATGGCGAATTTTGAAGTTTTTGTATGTCTGCTCCTCCATAAATGTCCAACTGTTCAGTGTTTCAGTATTTTTTGCACAACTTGCTTTTCTAACTAGGAGCTTAACGGCAAAATTCACAGCAAGTGTTTAAATACTAATTCTATCTGAACTAGGAAATCTTTTGGTGGATTCATGGATTAAACAGTCCACCTCATCATGCTGTTCACATCCTGACATCATGACACCAAGACACCTAAAAACTGATCAACAGTACTACACCACTGTAAGGCTTCAGACAGGAAGTTCTCAGACAGAAGTGAGCACTGAGCTTAGAGTGTCACAGAGTGTCATCAGCAGGTTGTAACAGAGATACAGAGACTGGAAGAGTCACAGAAAGCCATAGAAGTGACGTCATTTGGCCACATCCCACACTGATGACTTGGAATGCTCTTTTAGGACTTCTAATTTGTTTATGTGTGTGTACGAAAATGGAAAAAATCTTGATTTTTTTTTTTTTTAGTAAAATTTTTTTTTTCAAAATTAGAATAAAATTCTGTAAATCAATGCATCTCCTGTGAAAGTGTAGATTTATTAAAAATCAGTGACTATCAGGTCACATGGCTGATGTTCGAGGCATACTGTATAAGGCCACGGTCACATTTCTGTAAGAACAATCGACGACTGAAAGTCATGTAGTGTGAACCTGGCATTACACATTTTATTGGGCCTCAAATCCTCACATCAATGCTCCAAAATCTAGAACAACACCTTCCCTGGACAGTAGAGACAGTTACACTAACAAAAGCAGGATAAACTCCTCATTTTAGAAGTTTTTTATGCACACCTATGCTAAAGACTTTCAAACTCAGTTCTTTACACATTTTGTGTCACCATAATGTTCAGCTGCTGGATAAAATATTGTATGTACTTCATTTCCTCAACGCGTCACTTCAAAATAATAGGTTAAGTTTTTATTCATTTGATCAGATTTACAATAGACCACAAGTGTACATAACTTAGTATTTGGTTCCAAAGCATTTTAAATGCTTAACCTGAATAATCTCACTTGCCATGTTTGGCAGAATGTTTTAGAGAGTTTTATCACTTCCTCCTGTCAGAACTGGTGTAATTCTGCTTTACTGTACCTTTATGCTCTCAACACACTCGCTACTTCATCTCAGCCCACAGTTGAAATATAAGGTTAAGAGACATTATGAAATGAAGCATCACTCTTTCAGGTTGGGCACTGGTGCTGAACCAGAACAGAAGGTCAAACAACAAGCTATGGTATCCGAGGTGGTTGCTAAGCTGTTACTATGGTATCCGAGGTGGTTGCTAAACTGTTGCTACGGTATACATGGTGGTTGCTAAGCTGTTGCTATCTGAGGTGGTTGCTAAGGTGTTGCTAAGGTGTTGCTACGGTATCTGAGGTGGTTGCTAAGGTGTTGCTACGGTATCTGAGGTGGTTGCTAAGGTGTTGCTACGGTATCTGAGGTGGTTGCTAAGGTGTTGCTACGGTATCTGCGGTGGTTGCTAAGGTGTTGCTATGGTATCTGCGGTGGTTGCTAAGCTGCTGCTATGGTATCTGCGGTGGTTGCTAAGCTGCTGCTATGGTATCTGCGGTGGTTGCTAAGCTGCTGCTACGGAATCTGCGGTGGTTGTTAAGCTGCTGCTACGGAATCTGCGGTGGTTGCTAAGCTGCTGCCATGGAATCTGCGGTGGTTGCTAAGCTGCTGCCATGGAATCTGCGGTGGTTGCTAAGCTGCTGCCATGGTATCTGCGGTGGTTGCTAAGCTGTTGCTATGGTATCTGCGGTGGTTGCTAAGCTGTTGCTATGGTATCTGCGGTGGTTGCTAAGCTGTTGCTATGTCCCGCTTCTTGTCCTGCAGTTTTCGAGATATCGACACCGTTCCAACTCCAGATTGTTCGGCCTGATTGCATGATCCAGGCTTGTATACAGAATTTTGATTGGATGCACGGTTGTCCTAAAAACTTCCTTAATCTGGAAATTTTTTCCCTTTAAGAATGAATGGGGAGCAAAAATGCTGCTCATCTACTGTTCTTCTGCTTGACCGATTCGCACCATTTCGGATACACAATATCAGGGCAGGGCCCCAAGCACAAATTCAATGTTGTTTTGACCTGCACTCATTTATTTGTCATTTTATTTCCATCCCTTTTTTGTCCCACTGACTTCCATTCATACCCATCCATACCAAATTCCAGGCTTCCTTTTGCCCGGCAACCACCAAAATTGATACACTACATCAGGGCAGGTAACAGAGCTCTAGTGCAAAGCCATACTGACCTGCACTTCTCTTTTTGTCATCTTTTCATCGCTCATTCCTCTCATTCACTGCCATTCATTTTCACATAAATACATGGCAACCACCAGGGATACCATAGCAATAACTTAGCAACCACCATGGATACCATAGCAACACCTTAGCAATCACCATTGATACCATAGCAACACCTTTGCAAACACTACAGATAACACAGCATTACCTTACAAACCAACTGAGATACCTTAGCATGTGAGCCATGTTAGCAATGGGCAACATCCTGCATTTCCTGCAGGAAATGCCCTTTTCTAGTTAAAAAACTAAATTAAAATTGTTATACCCTTATTCCAACCATTTAATTAGAACTCAACAGGCATTAAGGACAAGAGAGATGCCTTGGAGGTCTTTTTAAAAATAAGGACACCACATCAGGTGGTTTAAATATGACTAAATGCTTCTATCTGGTTTCAATTAGCTTCACATTACTGCTTTTCAGGTCCTAAATGCAATTCAGGTTAAAAGACAGACAACACTACATTGTTGCGCTACATAAGATGAATCATGCTAGGTACACCAGATTACCTCAGCCTCCAGGTCTACGTTGTGTTTCAGCAGCAGTTTAAGCACATCCACGTGGCCATTCTGGCTTGCTGCCTGCATGGCTGTGTGTCCAGCACACTGACCATTCACCTGGAAACAAAAAGGTAGGAGAGTGCAGGTGATGTTGACTTGTATGTACAGGGCAGTGTGTGAATGTATTTAGCACAGTGGTTGTATTTAGCAAATGTCCTCATGATGAAAGGATGTTATGTGGTACTGAAAAAAAAAAATTTTTTTTCCAAATATATCGTTTGAACATTCTGTGCATGTGTGAACCTCTGGATGGTCCAAAGAAACAGCTTTTTGTGGACCAAAACAATTTTTGGTTATTAAGAGTTAAATTTACAACTACAGCATTACAACATTATTAAATGAATGGAAGTAATCAGCTGGTAATACTAGTGTGAGTGTGCTTAATCATCTCAGTGTGAAGTGTGTGTGTGTTTGCTTGGCAATGCTCCTCTGTGTGATCTGCAGCACTGCGGTAAGTTAAAGCAGTGTGTGATGGCATGAATATTGATGCTGAAGCTCCTGGAGCATTCATGGGACGCGTCTTGTCCTGCCAGGCGGATCACTTGGCCGTTTGCCGCCCCCCCCCCCCACTCCCTTTTTCCTTTTGTGTATGCTTTAGGCTATTACTCCTAAGGGGACTGGGCAGGGCATTGGACCAGGTTCTGGCACTAGCACAGAGAATCCAACAAAAGGCAAAAAGCTTTCACTCTAATGAGCCTTCTTGCAGGGGTAAGGATTCATAGAGAGTCTCTGTCCCAGTGGGAGCACAAGGCAGGCTTGGCTACAGAGCAGCTGAAGGGTATTTCTGACCTGTGCAGGTCAAAAGGCCAACTAAAAAGATGAGTTACATCTGCCCATTGACATTTCTATTAAAAACACTTTGCTTTTTAAATAACTTTTAGTGCTAGGTGTTAGTCTGTAGCTGTTTTGGTGGAAGTGTAATAGAAGAAAATAAAAGTAACTTTAGTCAAAACTAGTCATACATAAAAATTATATTGTTAAAAAAATGCTCATAAAAAAGAATTGTAAACTGATGTACATGTAGTGAATATAACATTTATGAGTTTAAACTTTTTTAATTAAATTTTGAAATTTTTTTAATGATATTCTATGTATGTATGAGTGTCTGGTTTGTAGGACACTGTTGGCATACAGCAATATCAACCACAAAGCTTGGGTTCATCAACTTAAATAAAATATATCTGTCTATAAAAAAAAAAATCAGAATTATCCAGAATGTGGTCTTCTCTGTGACTCTTTATGGCTGTCAAACCTGTACAATAAAAAGCAGAACAGGAAGAATATTGATGCCTTTGGTGTTGGAGAAGACCTTTGACCTCTCCTTGACCAAATCAAACCTCACCATTTACTAGAAGTCCAGAAAACCAAAATGAAGATCTCTTATTTTGGACACATTGAGAGAGCAACTAATTTACTTGAGAAGACTGTTATGCTGTAACAGCTGAACATGAAAAAGGACCAGAAACAAGATGGATGAATACACAAGACCCAAACAGAAGACAGGATGTTCAGGAAAAAAAAAACATCACCAGGAGTCAATTGTTTTCACAACAGTTAATAAATAATATATCTGGGAAATATTTAATGAACTGGATTTTTTAAACCCTGATTTTCTCCCAATTACTCCTTTTCCATCAAAAGAACTTTTGTTTTTGAAATGGTTCTATTCATGCTTATAAGAACCTTGATGCTTTCCAGTGAACCAGCCAACGTTTCCACCAGTTTCAGTGGAACCAAGTATACGCCACAGCATACGTCAACAACAGAGGGCATTGCATAGGGGCAGTAAACACAAAACAGAAAAATGGCAGAGCGCATGGACAACCTGCAAGCGTTTGTTCTGTTACGGACATTTGTTCATCTTCAAAATGCAAACATGGATCAAATGATGTGTACATAAAAGCACACAGAGGACAAATAACAGTTTAAACTTTATAGGCCTTGATAAACACTCTAGGAAGACAGGTCTACTTTGTGGTCACAAACGCAAGCACAGCTATGGTGCTATGCTATCATTCCTGACTTCACCAATGAGCAGGCCCAGCCACGTTTCATGTTCAATGCTCTTACAGATGGAAGAAGGTTTTGGCTTACAATCTTACGACACATGGCCCCGTTCATCCTTCCCTTAACACGGATCAGTTGTGCTGTCCTCTTTGCAGAAAAACAGCCCCAAAGCATTGACGTTTCCACCCCCATGCTTAACAGTAGGTGTGGTGTTCTTGGGATGCAACTCAGCATTCTTTTTCCTCCAAAGATGGCGGGTGGACTTGAGTACCAAAAAGCTC